>JAPXFY010003286.1:7500-22398 GCA_030674185.1 Monoplex corrugatus
CAAGACACAATCAGCATTCATCTCTATGACTTGACAAGACACAACCAGCATTCATCTCTATGACTTGACAAGACACAATCAGCATTCATCTCTATGACTTGACAGGACACAATCAGCATTCAGATCATCTCTATGATTTGACAAGACACGATCAGCATTCATCTCTATGACTTGACAAGACACAATCAGCATTCATCTCTATGACTTGACAAGACACAACCAGCATTCATCTCTATGACTTGACAAGACACAATCAGCATTCATCTCTATGACTTGACAGGACACAATCAGCATTCAGATCATCTCTATGATTTGACAAGACACGATCAGAATCATCTCTATGACTTGACAAGACACAATCAGCATTCATCTCTATGACTTGACAAGACAAAGCATTCATCTCTATGACTTGACAACAAAGCATTCATCTCTATGACTTGACAAGACAGCATTCATCTCTATGACTTGACAAGACACAATCAGCATTCATCTCTATGACTTGACAAGATAGCATTCATCTCTATGACTTGACAACAAAGCATTCATCTCTATGACTTGACAAGACAGCATTCATCTCTATGACTTGACAAGACAGCATTCATCTCTATGACTTGACAACAAAGCATTCATCTCTATGACTTGACAACAAAGCATTCATCTCTATGACTTGACAACAAAGCATTCATCTCTATGGCTTGACAACAAAGCATTCATCTCTATGACTTGACAACAAAGCATTCATCTCTATGACTTGACAACAAAGCATTCATCTCTTTGACTTGACAACAAAGCAATCATCTCTATGACTTGATAACAAAGCATTCATCTCTATGACTTGACAACAAAGCATTCATCTCTATGACTTGACAACAAAGCATTCATCTCTATGACTTGACAACAAAGCATTCATCTCTATGACTTGACAACAAAGCATTCATCTCTATGACTTGACAACAAAGCATTCATCTCTATGACTTGACAACAAAGCATTCATCTCTATGACTTGACAACAAAGCAATCATCTCTATGACTTGACAACAAAGCATTCATCTCTATGACTTGACAACAAAGCATTCATCACTATGACTTGACAAGACACAATCAGCATTCATCTCTATGACTTGACAAGACAACATTCATCTCTATGACTTGACAAGACAGCATTCATCTCTATGACTTGACAAGACAGCATTCATCTCTATGACTTGACAAGACACAATCATTCCCTCTCAACTGGCTCCTTTCCTTCTTCTTTCAAGTCAGCAATTGTTAGACCTCTTCTAAAAAAGACGACTCTTGACCCTGAGAATTTGAAAAACTATAGACCTGTGTCAAATCTTCCATTTCTTTCCAAGGTCTTAGAGAAAGTTGTTCTCAACCAGCTGTTAAACCACCTTCATTCCAATAACCTTGTCTATCCCCTTCAGTCTGCTTACCGTTCTGCACATAGCACCGAGACTGCTCTTCTCAAAATCTGCAACGACTTACTGACTACTCTTGACTCTAACAATGTATCACTTTTGACTCTCTTGGACCTATCTGCTGCCTTTGACACTATTGACCACTCTATCCTTCTCTCCCGTCTGCATCACTCTTTTGGGCTCCATGATACTGTCTTGAATTGGTTTCATTCTTACATCACCGATCGTCTGCAAGTAGTTTCTGTCAATGGTCTTTCTTCTAATGCTTCCTGTCTGACCTATGGAGTGCCACAGGGATCTGTTCTGGGCCCCCTACTTTTCATTCTCTACACCTATCCTGTCTCCTCTATTGTCCAAGAACACCTACTTCAGCATCATTCTTTCTCGGATGACAATCAGCTGTATGTCTCTGGGCCTCTCCCTGACCTTCCCCTCATGATCCAAAACACCCAATCTTGTGTAGCCGACCTGAAGGATTGGATGACTGAAAACAAACTGAAATTGAATGAAGAGAAATCCGAATTGATCTTGATCACCCCACCCAAACTCCAAAATCACCCCTCTCTTCCAACCTCCATCACACTTGTTGACTCGTCTATCACTCTCTCCTATTCTGCCCGTAACCTTGGTGTAACTCTTGACCAAACCCTGTCCTTCCATCTGCATGTTAGCAACGTTTGTCGGACTTGCTTTCTTGAACTCCGCCGAATTGCTTCTATCCGCCATCTCCTCTCAGAAGACACGACAAAGACTCTTGTCTGTGCACTTGTTCTATCTCGTCTTGATTACTGTAATGCTCTTTTGTCTGGTTCCCCCTCTCACCTCATTAACAAACTTCAGAAAGTTCAAAATCATGCTGCCCGTCTCATCTTCCGCTCTTCAAAATTTAACCATGTTACGCCATTGCTCTGTTCTCTTCACTGGCTCCCGGTTCAGCAAAGAATATCCTACAAGATTGCCTGTCTCTGCTTCAAATCTATTGAGTCTTCCTGTCCTGAGTATCTCGCCCATCTGTTACATCTCTACACGCCATCTCGAGCTTTGCGGTCCTCATCCGACACCCGTCTCTATAGTATCCCCATAGTCCGCACTAAAAGGTTTGGGCAGCGTTCTTTTTCCTATCAAGCTCCAACTATCTGGAATCAGCTACCTCGCTCACTCAAATACTCACCCTCTCTGTCCACATTCAAACGCTCCCTCAAAACTCATGTTTCCCAAATAACTGGTAATTTCTGCCCCCCTCCCCCCATGTAACGTAATGTTGGCTTTATAATGTCTTAGTGTCAATGTGTCACTGCATTTGCATGTCGTGCTGTGTGTGTGTGTGTGTGTGTGTGTGTGTGTGTGTGCGTGTGCGTGTTGTGTGTGTGTGTGTGTGTGTGTGTGTGTGTGTGTGTGTGCGTGTGTGTCTTTGTGGGCGTGTATGTGAGTGCTTGTGATTTCGGTTATATGTTTTGCCATTGTTAACGCCTAGGGCATTAATTTGATTAGGCGTACTAAATGTTCATAATAATAATAATAATCAGCATTCATCTCTATGACTTGACAAGACAGCATTCATCTCTATGACTTGACAAGACAAAGCATTCATCTCTATGACTTGACAAGATAGCATTCATCTTTATCACTTGATGAGACAGCATTCATCTCTATGACTTGACAAGACACAATCAGCATTCATCTCTATGACTTGACAAGACAGCATTCATCTCTATGACTTGACAAGACACAATCAGCATTCATCTCTATGACTTGACAAGACAGCATTCATCTCTATGACTTGACAAGACACAATCAGCATTCATCTCTATGACTTGACGAGACAGCATTCATCTCTATGACTTGACAAGACAGCATTCATCTCTATGACTTCACAAGACATAATCAGCATTCATCTCTATGACTTGACAAGACACAATCAGCATTCATCTCTATGACTTGACAAGACAACATTCATCTCTATGACTTGACAAGACAGCATTCATCTCTATGACTTGACAACAAAGCATTCATCTCTATGATTTGACAAGACAGCATTCATCTCTATGACTTGACAAGACACAGACAACATTCATCTCTATGACTTGACAAGACAGTATTCATCTCTATGATTTGACAAGACACGATCAGCATTCATCTCTATGACTTGACAAGACACAATCAGCATTCATCTCTATGACTTGACAAGACACAATCAGCATTCATCTCTATGACTTGACAGGACACAATCAGCATTCATCTCTATGACTTGACAAGACACAATCAGTATTCATCTCTATGACTTGACAAGACACAATCAGCATTCATCTCTATGACTTGACAGGACACAATCAGCATTCATCTCTATGACTTGACAAGACACAATCAGTATTCATCTCTATGACTTGACAGGACACAATCAGCATTCATCTCTATGACTTGACAGGACAGAATCAGCATTCATCTCTATGACTTGACAAGACACAATCAGCATTCATCTCTATGACTTGACAGGACACAATCAGCATTCATCTCTATGACTTGACAAGACACAATCAGCATTCATCTGTATGACTTGACAAGACACAATCAGCATTCATCTCTATGACTTGACAGGACACAATCAGCATTCATCTCTATGACTTGACAAGACACAATCAGCATTCATCTCTATGACTTCACAGGACACAATCAGCATTCATCTCTATGACTTGACAAGACACAATCAGCATTCAGATCATCTCTATGACTTGACAAGACACAATCAGCATTCATCTCTATGACTTGACAAGACACAATCAGCATTCATCTCTATGACTTGACAAGACACAATCAGCATTCATCTCTATGACTTGACAAGACACAATGAGCATTCATCTCTATGACTTGACAGGACACAATCAGCATTCATCTCTATGACTTGACAAGACACAATGAGCATTCATCTCTATGACTTGACAAGACACAATCAGCATTCATCTCTATGACTTGACAAGACACAATGAGCATTCATCTCTATGACTTGACAAGACACAATCAGCATTCATCTCTATGACTTGACAAGACAGCATTCATCTCTATGACTTGACAAGACAAAGCCGGTGTGAAGCCACTGGCGCCCAAACAGCCATATTCGTTGCCACCATTCGCTTGATCAACCCTTTCACTTTCCAACAGCTTCCTACTGGTTAACGTGAGGGTGTGAAAGGGTTAATTGGATAACAGTGTGACAACAAGCAGAAGCTGTTAGCACGAGCTGTGGCCACCACTGTGTTCATTAGCGCCAGCAGCCTCTCTTTGATGTCTTCTTCAATTTCTGGTGAGATGCACACCGCTTTTTGTTGTGTTTTGTTTTGTTTTGTTTTGTTTTTGTTTTTGTTTTGTTTTGTTGACGTTTGCTTGGTTGGTGTGAGTTGTTTGTCTTTTGTTCCGGAGTTTTTCTTTGTTTGGGTGTTTCTCTCTGTCTCTGTCTCTGTCTCTCTGTCTCTGTCTCTGTCTCTCCTTCTCGCTCTATCTATCTCTATCTCTCTATCTTTCTCCCTGGCTCTCTGGCTGTCTGTCTCTGTCTCTCTCTGTCTCTCTGTATCTGTCTTTCTTTCTCTCTCTTTCTCTCTCTCTCTCTCTCTGTCTCTCTCTCTCTGTCTCTTTCTGTCTCTCTCTGTGTCTCTCTCTCTCTCTCTGTCTCTCTCTGTCTCTCTCTTTCTCTCTCTCTCTCTTTCTCTCTCTCTCTTTCTCTCTTTCTCTCTCTCTGTCTTTCTCTGTCTCTCTTTCTCTCTCTCTCTCTTTCTCTCTCTCTCTCTGTCTCTCGCTCTCTCTTTCTCTCTCTCTCTCTCTCTCTGTCTTTCTCTCTCTCTTTCTCTCTCTCTCTCTCTCTTTCTCTCTCTCTCTCTCTCTGTCTTTCTCTGTCTCTCTTTCTCTCTCTCTCTCTGTCTTTCTCTGTCTCTCTTTCTCTCTCTCTCTCTCTCTCTCTCTTTCTCTCTCTCTCTCTCTCTCTGTCTCTCTGTGTGTCTCTCTGTGTCTCTCTTTCTCTCTTTCTCTCTATCTCTCTCTCTCCCTCTCTCTCTCTCTCTCTCTCTCTGTCTCTCTGTGTCTCTCTTTCTCTCTATCTCTCTCTCTCTCTCTCTCTCTCTCTCTCTCTCTTTTCCTACTTATTCCATCATCAGTCTATTCTGTGTGCCTCCTCCTTCTGTTTCTTCTTCTTCTTCTCCCTTAACTCTGTGAAGACTCTTTGGGGCGCCACATTAAAGAAGTGTTCATTACATTCCTACAGCTCTGGCGTTTGTGTGCCAAGGACTGGGTCTCTGAAAATGGTTTCTGCATCCGTTCTGCAATGTTGTCTGTCAACCTTGCTTTTTATCTGTCTTTCTCTCTGCCTACCTCCATCAACAGTCCCTGAGAACTGATTTAGCAAGGCCATTGAATCTTGTTACATAGAGATGCCAATGTAATTTTCTTTTCTTAACTGATATCAGCAGATCTTCATATGGTCTAGTGTCATCATCATCATCATCATCATGTACCCTGCCATATGGCATTGGTGATCATGGTTCTCCATATTCATCTGTCCCTTGTTGCTGCAAGCACATCTTCCACACTCTCTGTCCTCAGCCACTCTGCAAGTCCGTCCAATATTTTTTCTCTGGGTCTACCTGGTGCTCTCGTTCCCTCCAGGTTCCTGTTGTGACCAGGTGCTCTAATTCCCCTTTCCTCATGAAATGGCCTATAAATGTTGCCTGTCTTTTTCTAATCTTCCTGATGAATGATCTTCTGGTATCTGCCTCCATCAAGACTGTCTCGTTTGTTTTCTTTGCTGTCCATGGAACTCTCAACATTCTTCTTAGAAACCACATCTCGGCTGCCTCAATCTTGTTCTGGCTTTGCGTGTTGACTGTCGATGCCTCACAACAGTATAACATTATCGGTCCTATATAACATTCAAGAACTCTCTTCCTGATATTAATTGATAGGCATTTGTTGGTAAGAATGTTTACTGAATGCTGTTTTGGCTTGGCCGATTCTGCTGGCTATTTCTGATATGCATCTGCTGTCTGGTGAAATGATCGTTCCCAGATATTTAAACTTATCAATTGTCATAGTTTAGTATGCTGCTTGATTTTTTGCCGCACTTTTCATCTGTGCACTGTCAGTGTATCATTGATACTTTGAGATATACTCCATATACAAGTATTTTTTAAAACCCTTTACTCAGATATCGCCTCTGGGTTTCGGCATTGTGTTGTGCTGGGTACGTATTAACGTGTTCGGAAATCAACACCAGCATTTTCCCCTCTGTAGAGATTGATATCGATCTGACGTAAAGATGTGTTCCTGTCTGATTCGCCCAATATTTTATGTCTAAAACGTCTACCATCATGATTTTTCCGCTTACTAAAATACAGACATACAATGGTGGACTTGAGCATATCCTCTGGGTATTTTGTGTCCCACATGATGGAAACGTTTGTCAGATCAACTGATAGTGTCCCGGCCATTACAACACTTGCTGAATGATTGAAGAAGTAAATAAATGAGCACACAAAACGAACAGATTGAGGGAGCGGTTAAAAGCGTGAATGAACAGAACGTGACACTCCAATGTCCGTGTCATGGGTGAATGATTGAAGAACAAACAAAATCAGCGAACAAACGGACAGGGGAAAGAACGGACATCCTGTCCTGTTAGCAGTATGTACCACCATGTGCTGGGGAAGGAGGGCGGGGAGATATTCTAGAAGAGAGCAGTATGTACAGGTACTGGAAACCTTTTCCAGACTTGCCATAATGACAGCTGTGTGCCGTGTACATTAGTACGTGCTGGTGGAGGGGGCAGTTATTCTAGAAGACAGCGGTATGCAGTTGTCGTTGTAGTGTTTCTAATTGTCGTCCACGACCTTTTGTTGCTTGCACACAGTTTGAAAGTCTACACACATCGTTGTTACTTTAGCAGACAGTGGTGTGGGTGTCTTGTAGGGTAAACACGCTGATCCTCTGTTAGTGCTTAATGATGTGTGCTCTTGCTCTGTCTCTCTGTCTCTATCTGTCTCTGTCTCTCTCTCTCTTTCTCTGTCTGTCTCTCTCTCTCTCTCCCTCTCTCTCTCCCTGCCCACCTCTCTCTCTCTCTCTGTCTCTCTCTCTCTCTCATTATATATGATTTGAATATGTTCGACTGTTCAAGGAATGGATGTTCGATTTTTTTTTTTTTTGATTATGCGTGAAGAATTTGCGCACATACAAAGAGTGGATTATGTGTCGCACTACTGGAAAATTGTTATCCCCCTTGTCAAAAGACCTTTTCGGGTAATGACAATAAGCAGTTTCAGTTTCAGTTTCAGTCTCTCTCTCTCTCTCTCTCTCTCTCTCTCTCTCTCTCTCTCTCTCTCTCTTGTGTGTCTCATGGAGCGAGACATGACTAAGTTCAATAGAGGGACAGATTCTATATTTGACTTAATAATCCTTTTCGAAAAAATATGTTCATTTGTAAATGCAAATATCAAAGGACTCTACCACCAATGATCTGTCTTAAAAGATATCTTACCACAAGATATCACATGGAAGAATATAATGCAAACTAATGTGGAACTTGCACACCTTTAACCCCAAATGGCTGCCATATTTACCATTGATAACAACCCAAACTTGAAGCCGTGTGTTTAATTTGAAGTGTATACACCAGTGAACAGAATGAAATATGTTAGTGAATCCGATTGTTTAAGATATAGCCAGATATGGTCGTAATTTTTCTGACTTTGTTAATTTTTGTATGTGTTTGCATTTTCTATATGTTATAAATGTTATGTGTGTTACACACACACACACACACACACACACACATATGTATTGTTGTTGTTGTTGTTGATTATGTTACATTGCAATCACGTTTTGTTGTTTTGTTAAACTTATGCATATGCTTGTTGAAAATGAATAAAAAAAAAGTTTGCAAGCTAAAAAAACTTCAATGGAGGGATATGGCTGACTACAGATATATCTGAAAAGAATGATGTTTGTATGATATCCTTCATTTACGTCTTCATTTTGTCTATAATTTATGAATAAAGAATGACTGCCAGTGACCGCATTACCAAGTAAAGTAAATGTGGGTTTAGTTGTCATGGCCCTCAAGAGAGGGAAATAAGGTAGTCTCCCCTGCAATGGTACGAATAAACAGACAAAACAAAGAAACAAAACACAGACCTTTCACTTGACAGAACAAATTATCTGGTTTGAAACACAAAACGAAATGAAAACGTTTGAGGAAGACAGTCCTATTACAAAAACGTGTGCTGAGGATTAGGGATGTCAGTGTCTAGGTGCTTCAAAGGGAAGGTCTTTAACCTCCCAAAGCAGGTCACGATCGCCTCGTTCTGTGTAAGAACTCTTGAAACTTGCTGCCTTGGATAGCAAGAGGAGAGGGAGAGCCACACACAGTGTACAGAGACCCCCACAAACCTAAAGAAGAACAACTCCACAAAGTGTAAAAATATCACATAAACAAACAACAGAGCACAAAGTGAAGGGAAAAGAAAAAAATTGAAAAAAAACGTTAAGGACAATACTTTTTTTTCTCATTTAGGGAAGCAGTCTTGTGCGGTTAACTGTGTATAAAAACAGAATGACTGCCAGTGACCGCATTACCAGGTAAAGTAAATGTGGGTATGTCACACGGCCCTAAGAAGGGAAAGTAGGCCTATCGCTCTTGCAGTGACATAAACAGACAGAAAGACACACACAAGGAAACAGCAGACATCTTTTACTCAACAAAAGAAACTGTCTAGTCTAAAATATAAAGCGAAACAAAAATCTTTGATGGAGACAACGCCATCTGTCAGATACAAACAAAAATCTTTGATGGAGACAACGCCATCTGTCAGATACAAACAAAAATCTTTGATGGAGACAACGCCATCTGTCAGATACAAACAAAAATCTTTGATGGAGACAACGCCATCTGTCAGATACAAACAGACCTCAATCAGTTCAGATTTTATTCAATATGCATCCATCGACATCGGACAATTCCATATGCGCTCTACTCAATCTGTCACCTGTTACTTGGCAGACTCTTAGATACACAGACTTGCCTTGGCGATCGTAATCACGTGTGGTCAAACCTATACAACAATGAAAGAAAATAGCCTCCTCGGGCCTGCGCCAGACCCTATGCACGAACAAGGTTTGAAATGGTGGGGGTTGTAGGAAGGACCTATGCAACAACGGCACCACCAGAACGATTTCAGCATTAAAATGGACAGCAAACAGACATTCTTATGTTGATGAATGGGACAGAACTCAAGACATCTGATTTTCAGTCCATGGCCAACCAGCTTGTTAACGGGGGTTCACCCGGAATAAGTCTTGACAAAGAAATCGGAGTCTTCAAACACACACACACACACACACACACACACACACACACACACACACACACACACACACACAGACGCACACACACAGACGCACACACACACACACACACACACACACACACACACACACACACACACACACACACACACATGTATTGCTTTACAGAGCCCGACATATTTAGAACCAACACATCTTGCTTTACACACCCTGACACATTTAGAACCAACACATCTTACTTTACACACCCCGACACATTCAGAACAACACATCTTACTTTACACACCCTGACACATTCAGAACAACACATCTTGCTTTACACACCCTGACACATTCAGAACAACACATCTTGCTTTACACACACCCACACATTTAGAACAACACATCTTGCTTTACACACCCTGACACATTCACAACAACACATCTTACTTTACACATCTTGACACATTCAGAACAACACATCTTGCTTTACACACCCTGACACATTCAGAACAACACATCTTACTTTACACATTCAGAACAACACATCTTACTTTACACATTCAGAACAACACATCTTGCTTTACACATTCAGAACAACACATCTTGCTTTACACACCCTGACATGCAGAACAACACATCTTGCTTTACACACCCTGACATTCAGAACAACACATCTTGCTTTACACACCCTGACATTCAGAACAACACATCTTGCTTTACACACCCTGACACATTCAGAACAACACATCTTGCTTTACACACCCTGACATTCAGAACAACACATCTTGCTTTACACACCCTGACACATTCAGAACAACACATCTTGCTTTACACACCCTGACACATTCAGAACAACACATCTTGCTTTACACACCCCGACACATTCAGAACAACACATCTTGCTTTACACACCCTGACATTCAGAACAACACATCTTGCTTTACACACCCTGACACATTCAGAACAACACATCTTGCTTTACACACCCTGACACATTCAGAACAACACATCTTGCTTTACACACCCTGACACATTCAGAACAACACATCTTGCTTTACACATTCAGAACAACACATCTTGCTTTACACACCCCAACACATTCAGAACAACGCATATTGCTTTACAAACCCGGTGCAAACTTGTCATTGAATCCTCAAACTATGCTGACAAGTTCAGAAAAGCGTTATCAGACCAGGAACAGGAAACGACAAACAGGAAGATGGCAAGTGGAATGTTTCCGGTACGGATTACCGAGACTGTGTGCGTATAGCGTATTGGTGTCTATACGACGTCACGTTTTAGTTGTCTAGTCGTTCGTGTGTGAACAAACAGAGAACGTGACGTTTTCAGGATGTCGTTAACACCGGGTCACGGTCTCACCAAGTAGCCTGCACTGTCACGATTACTTCCAACCAGCGTGACTCTCGGCTTGCATTAAGATTACCCAAACTGTGTAAATGTCTCACAGCACGCTTGCAGCCAACAGAGCTCTTGGATGGGCTGAGACTGCTGGTCTTTTTCTTTTCAAATTGTTTTTATGAGATATACAATGAAAACAGAACCTGTAAAAGCATCGCTGAAACAAACAAACAATACAATGCATACACAGAAAAGTCAAAATTGATCATTTTGCAAAGGAGACATCAAAGGTTGTACAACCGAAAATCAATTCTCCTGAAATCTGATGTAATTGCCGAAGCATTTTCGCACTGTAATCTTCAATTTTATGTCGTATTTTGACTTATTTTTAAAAAATAGTAGATGTCTAGTAAAGTTAACACACGTTACATTTACATTATACATTCACATATTAGCGAACAGCATCGTGAATTCAAGAACGGCGTGCGTCTTCAGTGCAGATGAGGCAATATTTTCATTAAGATTCATATTAAAAGAAGGACAAGATTTTTCATTCATTATTTTTTTTTTTTTTTCAGTTTTGACAAAATTGTATCGTATGATGTTTCTACAAAAGATCAGAAAAACGCTCACTGTGGTGTAGTGGTTAGCGTGACGGGCTACTGACCGGAAGGGTGTGGGTTCGAATCTCTATCAGTCCCTTCAAAAATCATTGTAGGATTTTTTGGTTCTAACTGGCTCCTACCTAGGGCTGAGCATGTTATGGGCTCACTGGGAAGACAGGGACCACACAGTCGAGATTCATCCACTTCACGAATTTGTCACTGAGGGTGTTTATTCAAATCTTCTGACCAATGCCGCAGGTGTCTGCATCTCTAGGGCCTGGTTGACACCAGGAAATATTATGATAGTAAACGTGGAGTACAGTTCTGTCACGCAGTCTCAACCCTAAACGGAATTCCAAAGCATCGTAATTATCATCCTCATCGACATCATCATCATCGCAGCGTTAAATAACTGTGCCAGCTTCTGCGACCAGTAAGGTGGCGTAGAAAATGGGACAAAAAAATCAGATCACTTCCCTAACAGGCCTGTATCATTGAGCTGGAGAAGATCCATATCAGTGTACACTTGACAAAGGCAAGATGACCAAACATTTTCGCCTGTCTTGTTTCGTCAATGAACGACATATTTTTATTTTTATATGTAACTGGTTTCTGTTTGCATGAACACAGATATCACATTGATTCAGATTCTAAATGACGTATTGTAGGAGGTAGTGTGACCCATGTTGTGTGAACTATTGGACTGCTCCTTGGTATGGGTGATGGTGAAGTGGTTGTGTCCCTTGTGTGACTTATCTGTTGTCATGTCTGAGGGAGGCAGGGGGTAAACTTGGCAGTTCTTTGAAATAAATGCCTTCAGGTGATGGCTGTTTTGGTCTGGTACTTGAATTTGTGTGATTTTTTTCTTTTTTTTTGGTTGTCGTCTGTGTTCGTTTGTTTGTTTGTTAATGCGCATGTGTTTTGTTTGTTTGTTTGTTTGTTTGTTTGTTTGTTTGTTTGTTTGTTTGTTCGTTCGTTTGTTCGTTTGTTCGTTCGTTCGTTCAGTCGTTCGTTCATTCGTCCGTTTGATTGTTTGATTGTTTGTTTGTTTGTCTGCTTGTTTGTTTGTTTGTTTGTTTGTTTGTTTGTTTGTTTGTTTGTTTGTTTGTAAAAAGACAAGCAACATTGATGGGACATTTTATGAGACGAGAGTAATTAGAGCACCTAGTCACAACAAGAAAGCTACCGGGAAAAAAGCACCAGGTATACTCAGGGAGAAAATGTTGGACAGTTTTGCAGAGAGGGTGAGGACAGAAACAATGGGAGGTATACTTGCAGTGACACAAGATCGATTCGTGTGGTGGTCCATATTCGCCAACGTCATGTGGCAGGGCACATGACCATGGTGATGAAGATGTTTGGTTGGTTGGTTGGTTGCTTGCTTGCTTGCTTGCTTGCTTGCTTGCTTGTTTGTTTGTTTGTTTGTTTGTTTGTTTGTTTATATGTTTGTTTGTTTTCACAGTGTATTCACCTTGTGGACTACAGTTTGCTGTCTGTATGAAGACCGTGTTGCTGTAGTGCAGCACCATCCATTTTTCTGTTGGCTTGTGTATTTCATGACCAACGAAAGGAGACGTTGCTACAGAACGTTGCCAGTGATAATTCCATTGTTGTTATGGAATCTTTAACGTGTGCTGAGTGCGCACAGACGTCAGTTTACTGTCTCACCTTGAAGACTGGCATATAGGCCATCACTTAAGGTTTTTTTTTAATAAACCTTTCTCATTCATTATTACAATAAACAGACATCAACATACAATATGGTCACGAAGAATGATATCTCTTCACATACATGTACTTAGGAAAAAGTATTGTTGACAGCTAGATGTACAACATATGACACACACAGTACACATATTATTTTTAACATTGGAGGCTAAAATGTGAACATCAAGATTTATGTACATATCAATAGAATTGTTAAAACTTGTTTTAATTATATCTTTTTGCTGTGCGATAATCAAACATCAACGGACAAGTGGTAACAGAAATGATGTCAGTTTTTACATATAGGAAAAGTATTACTGACATAAGAACAACATATCAAATACAGAACATGTATGACAATGTTTTAATCAATAAATCCCTTAGCAGGAGGGGGGGGGGGGAGATTACCTGTCCGATCCAAGATTCAAACTTGTGTTTAACGCTATGAAGACATATCGCTTTACCACTGGACCATACAGCCATTTGTCCATGAAACTCAATAGAGTCATTGCTAACTATAGTAAGGGGAAAGGAGCTGGCAGCTATGCGAGCTGGTGGCAGGGCGGGCTGCCCGAAAGAGAGGTGAAGACCAGAGCGGGGCGACAGAGGGTCTTTCATTGTCTCTTGGTCTGGTGGCTGGACCTGGTTGGTGTGCTTTGTGTGGCTGTGTCCTGGGGTTTGTCATCTCCCCACCTTGTCATTCGGTTTGTATACAAGGTAACTGATGGCTGGGTCCGAATGGGTCATGCAACGCATGGACAGCCCCCCTTTGCTTGATGAAATGACTATCGAGTGGCGTCTGGAGCTTGGTAGGTGATTGTCCCGGGAATGGCGAGGCATTGGTGCTCTGGGTCCCATGGGCACACTCGTGGTGTTGCTTGTTAACATTGCCCCTAGAAATAAGAGGGAAGCAGGGAGAATTTTTGTAATATCAGCCAAAGGACATAACTCTTGAGAGTCACGTAGGAATTATCTCCCATGTCTCTCTCTCTCTGTCTGTCTCTGTCTCTCTCTGTCTCTCTGTCTCTCTCTGTCTCTGTCTCTCTCTGTCTTTCTCTGGCTCTCTCTGTCTGTCTCTCTCTCTGTCTCTGTCTCTCTTTGTCTCTCTCTGTCTCTGTCTCTTTCTCTGTCTCTGTCTCTGTCTCTCTCTTTCTCTCTGTATCTGTCTCTCTCTCTCTCTCTGTCTCTATCTCTCTCTCTCTCTGTCTCTCTCTGTCTGTCTCTGTCTCTCTCTCTCTGGCTCTGTCTCTCTCTGTGCTCCGGGTCCCATCCGCAGTCTCTGTCTCTGTCTCTCTGTCTCTGTCACTCTCTCTCTCTGTGTCTTATTCTCTCTGTGTCTCACTCTGTCTGCCTGTCTCTCTCTTTCTCTCTCTCTCTCTCTCTCTCTCTCTCTCTCTCTCTCTCTCTCACACACACACACACAAACTCACCACACACACACACACGAGTTTGTGGTTTGTTCAAAAGTAATTCATCGCACATGG
>JAPXFY010003287.1:0-2500 GCA_030674185.1 Monoplex corrugatus
GCCAAGATTGGCACAACGGAAACGATGTCTAATGATGTCTAACTCCTTCATTCCTTGCACAGATCTGTAACCCAAAGTACACGCGTGTAACATCTCTTGCGAAAGGATTGGAACAAGCAGACAGACAACAAACGTTTCCCAATCCGCCCCAACCTAAATCAGTTCCTGTCATCTATTCCTGGGAATATGAAATCCCCTCATGCAAAATAACAGCAAACGGCACAACCTTGAGACAGGTTGATAAGTTTGAATATCTGGGAACGATCATTTCACCAGACGACAGATGCACATCTGAAATAGCCAGCAGAATCGGCCAAGCCAAAGCAGCATTGAAGAAGATGAAAATCAGTCTTACCAACAAATGACTATCAATTAATATCAGGAAGAGAGTTCTTGAATGTTATATAGAACCGATAATGTTATACGGTTGTGAGGCGTGGACAGTCAACAAGCAAAGCCAGAACAAGATTGAGACAGCCGAGATGTGGTTTCTAAGAAGAATGTTGAGAGTTCCATGGACAGCAAAGAAAACAAACGAGACAGTCTTGATGGTGGCAGACACAAGAAATCATTCACAAGGAAGATTAGGAAAAGACAGGCAACATTTATAGGCCATTTTATGAGGAAAGGGGAATTGGAGCACTTGGTCACAACAGGTAAGCTGGAGGGAAAGAGAGCACCAGGTAGACCCAGGGACAATATATTGGACGGACTTGCAGAGTGGCTGAGGACAAAGAGGGTGGAAAAGGTGCTTAGGCAACAAGGGATAGAAAACAGATGGAAGTCCATGATCGCCAACGCCATGTGGCAAGACACTTGACGATGATGATGATGATTCATGGGAACTGTAGGAAAGAGACAGTGTTATGCAGGTTATGCACGGATCACACATTCTACACTCACTCATACCTTTGGACAAACGAAGAAGCAGCACGGTATATACCGTGTGATGAGCCATTCAGAGGGCATGTTGGTGATGGCTCTTTTCGAATTTGTGTTTCATATAGGAGACCTGGTCGCAACGGGAAAACTAGAGGGAAAGAGAGCACCAGGTAGACCCAGGAGAAAATACTAGACGGACTTGCAGAGTGGCTGAAGACAAGGAGGGTGGAAGAGATGCTTGAGGCAACAAGAGATAGAGACAGATGGAAGTCCATAATCGCCGACGCCATGCGGCAAGGCACCTGATGATAGGAGTCGAGCCAGTTGTGGCCGGTGTGAAGCCTCATCAAAACCATTTGCTGAATGCTGGAACTTGCACGATGTGAGACATGAGCATTATATAGCAGACTCCTTAAGGAACCTCATCAGAGAATTTCTTCCAGACATAAGTTTTAAGTTTTTACACGAGGTTAATAACAGTTCATCTTATGTGATCACACGCACGGGAAATATTTTTAAAAGGCACTTTAAGTTTGAAATACGTATCACGGTGCTCAACTTTTAACTGTTGGCTTTTTAATCAGGTTAGGAGTTGTTCTCAACGTGGTGCAAGTCCTGATATGGCCTTACTGGTCGGCTGGGCTATTAGCAACATCAAAAATTGAACGGTGCAATGTCACAAAAGCACCCACCCCTCCCCCCTTTATCCACATCCTTCTTCATTTTCTTCTTGTTGTATGTACAGTTCATGTGATGTAGTATTTACCTGTGTATTTTGTTCTTGTTGTATGTACAGTTCATGTGATGTAGTATTTACCTGTGTATTTTGTTCTTGTTGTATGTACAGTTCATGTGATGTAGTATTTACCTGTGTATTTTGTTCTTGTTGTATGTACAGTTCATGTGATGTAGTATTTACCTGTGTATTTTGTTCTTGTTGTGTGTACAGTTCATGTGATGTAGTATTTACCTACTGTACTTATTTTGTTCTTGCTGTGTGTACAGTTCATGTGATGTAGTATTTACCTGTGTATTTTGTTCTTGTTGTATGTACAGTTCATGTGATGTAGTATTTACCTGTGTATTTTGTTCTTGCTGTGTGTACAGTTCATGTGGTGTAGTATTTACCTGTGTATTTTGTTCTTGTTGTATGTACAGTTCATGTGATGTAGTATTTACCTGTGTTCATTTTGTTCTTGTTGTATGTACAGTTCATGTGATGTAGTATTTACCTGTGTTCATTTTGTTCTTGTTGTATGTACAGTTCATGTGATGTAGTATTTACCTGTGTTCATTTTGTTCTTGTTGTATGTACAGTTCATGTGATGTAGTATTTACCTGTGTATTTTGTTCTTGTTGTATGTACAGTTCATGTGGTGTAGTATTTACCTGTGTATTTTGTTCTTGTTGTATGTACAGTTCATGTGATGTAGTATTTACCTGTGTATTTTGTTCTTGTTGTATGTACAGTTCATGTGATGTAGTATTTACCTACTGTACTTATTTTGTTCTTGCTGTGTGTACAGTTCATGTGATGTAGTATTTACCTGTGTATTTTGTTCTTGTTGTATGTACAGTTCATGTGATGTAGTATTTACCTGTGTATTTTGTTCTTGTT
>JAPXFY010003288.1:0-22392 GCA_030674185.1 Monoplex corrugatus
AATTTGTTTTCCAAAGATGTGTAACCCAGTGGCATGAGTCTATCATGCTCCCAACTTCCCAAAACAAACAACTATTTAATAAATAAATAGTTTTTCAAACAGACAGTTCTTGAAAGCCTGAATAACAGCTTGGCAAATTGTTTTTACTTGCTGACACCAAATGACTGTCCAGAAGATGCAGATGGGCCACGTTCCATGACAGCAAGGCATACGTGGCCATGTAATCTGACATAAGTTTTCACAATCCAATGCTGATGAAAATATGGATGACAGTATTAATGCCATGGAGAACTTTCCATCTCAGATTGAGATCATGTGTCATGGCTGCCCTCCATGCTCACTTCCATAATCTATCCTGACATCAACTGGGCCAAGAGGTATAGGACAACTGTACTGTTGGTCCATAAATCTCAGCATTACTCTCAATAACACATCCATAAAGAGGAAACAACTTAACTGTGCGCTTTCAGTCTTTCCAATATACCTATAACATGCCTGACTTGTTTGGACTGATGGGGGGTTCGAACCCACACCCTCCTAGACAGTAATCTGCTGAACCGAGCCATTTGCTATATTGTCTGCTGAGCTGTGAGTTACTTACCCATAATTAGAGTCATGGTGGGAGCTGTGATCACCACTGTAGCTGTGATGACCACTGTAACTCTGACTCTTCTGCTGCTTGTAACGCTGGTATCCCTCCTCTGTGAAGTCCAAGGTGAACTCCAACTGTTGAAAAGAAAAGGCTTTTAAGATGATGGGAATAATACACTGTATAAAAGACCAGAAAGGGGTAATGCGTTGGGTTGCCCAAAGCATGGGTTCCTGTGACGTGAATCTGGTGGGGTATAGGCGCAGTGCACTCATGAAAAGATGAAAAGGTTAGGGTCGGGGCAGATTTCTTCATATAGAATATAGCAGATGAAGAAATACATTTCACTACAACATAACCTTAATCGTTTCAATGACAGAAGCCTTAGTTGTTTCAATGACAGACTGAAACAAGGTTAAACACAGAACCCATAGAGTAATTAAGACTTCAAGACCTTTACAGCTAGCAGGGCTTATGCTCAGGTTTACAGATTATGCCATGATCATTCTGGATCTTATCCATCACATGGCATGTATGGTGCCAGTGCATATGGAATTTATTCTTAAAGTGGAGACACCATCTTAAGAAACTGAAACTGAAAAAAAGTGACTTTTTTTCCAGAATTTCTCCCTGTCTCTTTCTCTGTATGTCTCAGTGTCTGCCTATCTCTTTCTCTGAGTTTTTTCCTGTTTCTCTCCCAAACAATGAAACACACATGCGTACAAGAATACAGGTGCATGTACTCACGTACGCACAAAATACACACACACACACACACACACGCATACGCATACACATACACACACACACACACACATGCACGCACACATGGATGCACACACCGACACAGAAGAATTTTAGCTTCTGTCTTTTTCAGCATCACATCTTTATCTTCAGAAAATTCTACATGCACAAACATAGCAGATAGATCTGAACACATACACAGACAGACAGGAGGAGATGAGAGGGAGATAGGGAGAGATGGGGAGAGAGACAGTGAGAAAGAGAAAGAGAAAGACAGAAAGAGAAAGAGAGAGAGAGAGAGAGAGAGAAAGACAGAAAGAGAGAGAAAGAGACAGAGAGAAAGGGAAAAGTGCATGTGTGAGAGAAAGGCTGGGGGGCTTGGGCAAAGAAAGGAGAAGACAGCAAAGACAGAGAGAGTCTAAACCACAACGAAGAAAGTAAAAGACACTGACAGTGACAATCTCATACCCCACAAGACCCCAATACAGTCATCATCTGGATCATCGTATCCCTCACCTCTATTGAATTAAACCCGATGGCACTGTCCATGTCCACACACACACACAAACATCATGTCCCCTACACACACACACACACACACACACACACTCGCACACCACCCATCCCTAAAAACTAATCAAAGGATACCAAACACTGAATACTGACCCCACAAGAGCCTTTAAGGATGTAGTCATCATCAGGATAGTCATATCCCTCACAGGTCACCTCCACAGACCCAAACCTGAAGGCATTGTCCATATCTGCCTTACACTCCCACTGCACACAGACAGATGTACATTCACTTTTCATTCTTATTTCTAGTTTTCATCTATCCACTTGTACCATCTTGGGTGTTGCAGGAGCAGAAAGAGATGATCTACAGCGAGCTGGAACGTCTGAAGTGGAGAGATACCATGTGATGTCAATGTTTCTTTCGTGGTATTGATTAATCCAGGTCTTCCTTGGACTGCCTTCCATTTTCATTCCTGGTATCTTATTCCAAGACTCCTCTTGAGCCAGCTGGTTTGTTTACATTGTGTTTAAATTACCAAACCACTTCACTGTCCACTAATGAATACGATGGTGAGCTGATGCTTCCACCGTTTCTCTGATTATGAGTTTCTGATTATGTCGCGTCTAGCCTTGTTGACAGCTAGGGTCTTGGTGTGGGTGTAGACTGGCACTGATGTATTAGAATGGGGATGAAAATGGAAGTTATGAGTCTGGCTTTCGCTTCATAGGAATCAATTTTTTTTTTTTACCAAACAACAATAATGATAACAATCATCATTTCTACAATGATGGCTTATGGGAAAGCCACCACAACAAAGTACACACTCATACTCCGTTAAAAAAAAAGCTTCCAACAGATGTGAATAAACAGACTAGAAACAGGAGCATTATTCACACTCACACACACACACACACACACACACACACACATACACACACACACAAGCAGGCAGGCAGGCAGGCAGACACACGCACGCACGCACGCGCGCACACACACACAACACACACACACAAAGTCCTTCATATACAGTTAAGCACGGATGATCTGGAAGAAAAACTACATCAAAGGCCCAATTACCCATCAACCTCCAGGTGAGTGAGTGAGACGCATGCACGCACGCATCACACACACACATCCCCTAACATACAGAAAACAGCAGACACCACCAGAATAATCGAAATATTTTAAGATGGGTAGCAAACAGAAAGTTTTTATATCGTGGGCAGAGACTGAACTTGAGATAACAAATCTTAAGCACAAGGTTATATCAACTGGGTTGGCTGACCAGCTTGAAAGAAACACATGATATGTGCTCCTCTTTTGCGTGCAACTAAGGACAAACAAACATATAAAAAAAAACTTGGTCAGCGATGTCCAGCAGCTTAACGGCAAACTCACCTGAATGTCATGTCCGTCTGTTCCTTTGTTGTAGCACTGCACTACTGTGGGCATGTAGTATCCACGGGCTGTACCCCTACACACGACAACTGTCAACAGAAAAATACAATGATTGTATACTCTGGCTTTTACACCAGCGCTTACCAAATGCGCTCGCCCGCTCGCTTTCGCGACCAAATTTACCGTCGGGCGAGTCGAGGAGCCGGTAGCGGTAGCCCAAATGGCGAGTAGGAATTCTGACATGACATGATGCAGGCACCACAGTCAGCTTGATCGAGCGTGTTGTCGATCCAGCTGACTGTGCAGGCAGCCTGGCACTTCAGCAAAGTGTTTTTAACTTCTCCGATCATCGATGTGCGAGTCGTCTGCTTTTGCCATTTTGGCCGGCGGAAACCAGCTTCCGCGCATGCGCTACGAATGCGGTATGTTTGCAAAACATCCGGCCACCATGTGGAAGTTTGGTGTCGGAGCGCCTCCCCCTCCAAAAAAAACCGAAAGAAGACAAACTTCAGCGGTCCCAACAATATGAGGACAAGAGAGAAAGGAAATTCCTCACCAAGTGGAAGGTTAGAAAGGACGGTTCATACAGACTTTGGCTCGAATATGATGAAGAAGAGGACTTCATGTTCAAACACAGCCCACCTGCCATCTTGCATGACTGTCTTGCTACTATTTGACCAAAGCCCAATAGTCAGCTAGTCACTACCTTGCCGTACTACTAAGTGTACTCCTACCCTACAGTATTAGGTTATGTTTGTTGAAATATGTTGAGATTATTATTATTTTGGTGTTTGCGCAGAATCGAACAAATGTTTTTGTACCAGAGGCTGTACATTCCCACAAGAATAAAACACATAACAAATTTCAACTTGGTCTTGATTTGAATTCAATACTTGTACTAGTTGTAGTTGAACTGTTGAATGGCAGTGTGTGTTGTGTGTGTGTGTGTGTGTGTGTGTGTGTGTGTGTGTGTGTGTGTGTGTGTGTGTGTGTGTGTGTGTGTGTGTGTGTGTATGTGTGTGTGTGTGTGTGTGTGTGTGTGTGTGTGTGTGTGTGCGTGTGTGTCTGTGTTTGTGTGTGTGGGCACGCGTGTGTGTAAAATGATATCTTCGCTATTGTGGCTACCAGATTTTTTTTCGGACTACCAGTTTTGCTCAAGGTAGTAGCCCGAATGGCTACCATGGTCCTGACACATTTGGTAAGCGCTGTTACACACAACTGTTAACAGAGATATACACTGATTATATCCTGTGGCTATACCCTTCACAGACAACTGTTAGCAGAGATATACACTGATTGCATCCTCCGGCTGTACCCTTCACATACAACTGAAACATACAATGGTGGTATCATTTAGCTGTACCCCACACACAAGACAACTGTTAAGAAACAATACTGACTGTACCATTCGGCTGTACCACCCACACATGACACCCGTCAGCACAGATCATACACTGGTTATATTTTTTGTCTGTACCCCTATAAACGACAACTGATCGCTGAGAACAAACACTGATTGTACCCTTTGGCTGTATCCCCCCTACACAACAAAATTTACACTACAGAGAACACATTATACTGATTGTTCCTTTGGCTGTACACTGCAACCCCCCCCCCCCCCCCCCCACCAACATACACACACAACAACCGCCACCAGAAAACATACACTGACTGTACCCTTTGGCTGCCCCTCCCCCTTCCACACACACACAACAACAGTCGACACACAGAACATACTGATGACCGTAAACACAGGTTATACAAACAGAATTTTTACTGTAACAGTTTACATGTACACTGAAACTGATACATGAACGAAGACAATACAATACTACATTATACATACATGATACAAAACAGCAATACAACTGAAAATAAAAGGTAAAAAGATAATGATCTTATTCTTGACAACCTTACAGAGTGCTCCACTGATCTTTAAGTCCTGCATCAAAAAGGTCTAATATGATTACCAAAACAAACCACCACCATTATGCTGTGTGACCAGTTTGCAAGGTTTCTGCTGTTTCTGAATGAACCCTGAATAGGGCAACTCAACATCATGAGCAAAACTGACACAGAATGATAGAGTATGGAAACATATCTTCATCATATGAAAGACCTTGCCCAAACGACCAGCTAAACATTCTGTGAACGGGAAAAACAAAACAAAACAAAAAAATCTTGAAATTGAAATGCAGTCTCAAAAAAGTAAAATTCTAAACATCATTAGTGACATTACTGCACCCACGACTTGTATGAGAACAGTAATAACAATTATAAAGGTATACATGTGAATTATTGTAGTAGAAGTAATTTAGTTTGGAGTTTGTTCAAGGATTCACCACCATTAAACAATTCCGTATGTGTTCCATCCTACTCTGCCAAAAATCATTTGACAGGTTTCTTCAGCCAGTGCAAATCCTGACATACTGGCAAGGTGTTGAAATAAGGAAGATGGGGGTTTTGAAGGAAATGGGATCTACAGAGTATGAAACACTAACTGACACCATCAGAATGATCAGAACATTAAGCTGCCCAGCAAACAGGCCAGGTTTTAAGTTGCAAGCTGGGACTGAACTGGAGACGTCAAATTTTAAGTCCATGGCTCTATCAACAGCCAGCCAACTTGCTAAAAATCCCGTGGCCCACCTAAGGGTCAAACCCATGAATTCCTGTATTATCAGCATAGCACTTTAATCAACTGAGCCAACAGGCCATAGTTCTGAACCTGCACCCAAAGCAGTACTAGTGGCACTAGGAGAAGGAGCAGCTGGAGTCTAAACAGTGTACTAGTAATGTTCTTGAGGGTTACAAAGAACCAATACTATTGTACAGTTGTGAATTGTGGACAGTCAACATGTGAAGTCAGAACAAAATTGAGGCAACAGAAATGTGGTTTCTAAGAAGAATGCTGAGAGTTCCAAGGACAGCAAAGAAAACAAACGAGACCGTCTTGAAAGAGGCAGACACAAAAAGATCATTAATCAAAAAAGAGATTACTGATTAGGAAAAGATAAGCAACATTTATAAGACATTTTATGAGGAAAGAGATATTAGAGCACCTGGTCACAACAGGAAAGCTGGAGAGAAAGAGAACACCAGGTAGACCCAGGGAGAAAATATTGGAGGGACTTGCAGGGTGGCTGAGGACAGAGAGAGTGGGAGATGTATTTGCAACAAGAAGGGATACATTTGTATGGAGGGCCATGATCGCCAACACCATGTGGTTGGGCACATGATGATGATGATGATGACTAGTAATGTTAATCATGTGCAACAACTGCCACTATAAACTATTCCTGACAAATACAAAGATTTCCACAGGGATCATATTACAAAGATCAGGCTATCTCAATTTTTACCACACTTCTATTTTCAATAACGGCATTATTACGTATTTCTTTCGATGTTTTGCAATGCTGTTACCTGTGATACAGGTGAAGATCGTCGACCTGATGTCATCCTGTCTTTGTACAGTGTCAGTACTTGTATGTCCCTCAGCAACACACGATCCGATTTGCTGCCAAACGCACCTGCACACACATGTACACACAGCATTCATCAGTATGAATTTATACCAATTACCTATAGTTACCTGTACAAGACTTTTCTATAGTAACTGTCATATTGTATAATACTGAAAAGCTACCTATAGCAGTGGTCACACTGTTTATAACACTTGCCTAAAGTGACTGTCACACTGCTTATAACACATACCTACAGGGACTGTCACTGTTTACAATACATACCTATAGTGACTGTCACACTATCTAAAACATGTATCTATAGTGACTGTCACGCATTTGTAACACCTACCTGGCTATAGTGATTGTCACACTGTTTATAATACCTATCTATAGTGATTGTCACACTGTCTATACTGCCTATAGTGATTGTCACACTGTTTATATAATATCTATCTATAGTGATTGTCACACTGTCTATACTGCCTATAGTGATTGTCACACTGTTTATATATCTATCTATAGTGATTGTCACACTGTCTATACTGCTTATAGTGATTGTCATACTGTTTATATAATATCTATCTATAATGATTGTCACACTGTCTATACTGCTTATAGTGATTGTCACACTGTTTATAACACCTACCAACAGTGACTGTCACACTGTTTATAACACATATCTACAGTGACTGTCACACTGTTTATAACACCTACCTACAGTGACTGTCACAATGTTTATAACATACCTACAGTGACTGTCACACTGTTTATAACACCTATCTACGGTGACTGTCACACTGTTTATAACACATACCTACAGTGACTGTCACACTGTTTATAACATACCTACAGTGACTGTCACACTGATTATAAAACATACCTACAGTGACTGTCACACTGTTTATAACACATACCTATAGTGACTGTCACACTGTTTATAACATACCTACAGTGACTGTCACACTGTTTATAACACATACCTACAGTGACTGTCACACTGCTTATAACATACCTACAGTGACTGTCACACTGTTTATAACATACCTATAGTGACTGTCACACTGTTTATAACACATACCTATAGTGACTGTCACACTGCGTATAACACATACCTATAGTGACTGTCACACTGTTTATAACACATACCTATAGTGACTGTCACACTGCTTATAACACATACCTATAGTGACTGTCACACTGTTTATAACACATACCTATAGTGACTGTCACACTGCTTATAACACATACCTATAGTGACTGTCACACTGTTTATAACACATACCTACAGTGACTGTCACACTGTTTATAACACATACCTATAGTGACTGTCACACTGTTTATAACACATACCTACAGTGACTGTCACACTGTTTATAACACATACCTACAGTGACTGTCACACTGCTTATAACATACCTACAGTGACTGTTCACACTGATTATAACACATACCTACAGTGACTGTCGCACTGTTTATAACACATACCTACAGTGACTGTCACACTGATTATAACACATACCTACAGTGACTGTCACACTGATTATAACACATACCTACAGTGACTGTCACACTGATTATAACATACCTACAGTGACTGTCACACTGATTATAACATACCTACAGTGACTGTCACACTGATTATAACACATACCTACAGTGACTGTCACACTGTTTATAACACATACCTACAGTGACTGTCACACTGATTATAACATACCTACAGTGACTGTCACACTGATTATAACACATACCTACAGTGACTGTCGCACTGTTTATAACACATACCTACAGTGACTGTCACACTGATTATAACACATACCTACAGTGACTGTCACACTGATTATAACACATACCTACAGTGACTGTCACACTGATTATAACATACCTACAGTGACTGTCACACTGATTATAACATACCTACAGTGACTGTCACACTGATTATAACACATACCTACAGTGACTGTCACACTGTTTATAACATACCTACAGTGACTGTCACACTGATTATAACACATACCTACAGTGACTGTCACACTGTTTATAACATACCTACAGTGACTGTCACACTGATTATAACACATACCTACAGTGACTGTCACACTGTTTATAACATACCTACAGTGACTGTCACACTGATTATAACACATACCTACAGTGACTGTCACACTGTTTATAACATACCTACAGTGACTGTCACACTGATTATAACACATACCTACAGTGACTGTCACACTGTTTATAACATACCTACAGTGACTGTCACACTGATTATAACACATACCTACAGTGACTGTCACACTGTTTATAACATACCTACAGTGACTGTCACACTGATTATAACACATACCTACAGTGACTGTCACACTGTTTATAACACATACCTATAGTGACTGTCACACTGTTTATAACACATACCTACAGTGACTGTCACACTGTTTATAACACATACCTACAGTGACTGTCACACTGCTTATAACATACCTACAGTGACTGTCACAATGTTTATAACATACCTATACTGGCTATAGTGACTGTCACACTGTTTATAACATACCTACAGTGACTGTCACACTGTTTATAACACATACCTACAGTGACTGTCGCACTGTTTATAACACATACCTACAGTGACTGTCACACAGTTTATAACACATGTATACCTACAGTGACTGTCACACAGTTTATAACATATCTACAGTGACCGTCACATTGTTTATAACACATACCTACAGTGACTGTCACACAGTTTATAACAGATACCTACAGTGACTGTCACACTGTTTATAACACATACCTACAGTGACTGTCTCACTGTTTATAACACATACCTACAGTAACTGTCAAACTTTATAACACCTACCTACAGTGACTGTCACTCTGTTTATAACACATACCTACAGTGACTGTCACACTATTTCGCTACATTAGAGCCAGACCAGATTATCTCCAAATTTTGGGGTTTTTGTTTTTTTGTGCATCTTGTGTCTTTTCATGGTCTGATCAATAGCTCTAAACCTGGTGATGTGATATTGCGTAATTGTAGAGATAAAGGGAAAAAACTGGTTTGGCACAGAGCAAGATTTCCTATAGGTTTGGAGCAACTGCTGAATATGTGGTTTTAACCCGCTCTGCCTCTCAGAGGACAAGAGTAGGAGAAAGAAAGGGGCAAGCTAATGCTGTACGCTTGGGTGATACTCTACTGTGCAATGCAAAGAGGTAAGTTTCTTTTATTTGTTGTTTTTTGTTTGTTTGTTTTAGTTGTTTTATTGTTGTTTTGTTTTGTTTTGGTTTTGAATGCTACTGATGTACAAATAATCTATATATTTCTATCTTTGAAAGCTGCATATTATAACTTTGGTATGATGATGATGAAGATGATTCTGTCAGAAGAGGTTTCCTATGGTACTGATGAGGGGAGGGGTGGGGTGTGTGTATGGGGGTGGGTGGGGAGGTGAAGGAATTCGGCACATAATGAAAATGGTTACAAAATACAGTCATTACATAGATTAATAATTTGGTGTGTGTGTGTGTGTGTGTGAGCATGTGTGTGTGTGTATCTGTGCATATGTGTGGGAGTGTGTCTATGTGTGTACGTGTGTGTGTGTGCGTGTGTGTGTGTGTGTGTGCGTGAGAGAGAGAAAGAGAGAGTTGAGTTTTTATTGATTTTCTTATGGGGGGTAGGGAGGTTAAAGTGGGGGTGGGGGTGAGGGGGGTGGCAAGTCCCTACCCCCCACCCCCCACCCCCAAGAAAATGCCCCTGGATAATGATGATGATGATGTTGATGATGATTAATGTTTTAGTTGCATTGCTGATTTTTGTTTAAGCTGTCTCTTCAAAAAGAATGATAAATAAATTAAACAAACTATTTTTTAAAACAGGTAAATTACAAAAAAGGATATTGTGTAGCTTTTCTGATGTGTATTATAGATGGATTACGGTCTTCGGCTTCATGTAATAATACATGCTTTCATTGTTTTTTATTAGAAAAATGGCTAACAACGATGCTGAGTGGTCTGACTGGGAGGAGGAGGAGATCAACGAGTTGCTACAGCGACTGGAGTCGGAAAATGACATCGGAAAAGCTGCTGGTAAGATATTTTCTTAGTACTTGTACCTTGAGCATAAGGCTGCTTGCGTACATGCGCACACGCGCGCATGTTTGTGTGTCTGTGCGTGCGTGTGTGTGCACGCACATTTGTGTGCATGCGTGATGTGAGTGTATGTGTGCAAATATGTGTGCGTGTCTCTGTGTGTTGGTTAAAATAATTTTCATCTCCATGGGAAAACAATGTCTAAACACTTATGAAGCATTTACGATTGGGAGAGAATCATGTACATAAGTCATGTTGCTTATAGCCCTGCTGACCGCAATGGGCCATATCAGGGTTAAGCAGTAACTGATTTGTGTATGTGCTGTTTTCATGTTATGGTGTGATCTGTTCAAGTGTGTGTGTGTGTGTGTGTGTGTGTGTGAGAGAGAGAGAGAGAGAGAGAGAGAGTGTGTGTGTGTGTGTGTGTGTGTGTGTGTGTGTGTGTGTGTGTGGTTGTTTTTCTTGGTGGTAGTGGTGGTGGTGGTCTTCTTCTTCAATTTTACATCATTCCACTGAAAGTGATGTCAGACGATAATTTGGGAGTGTATGGAAGCTGTTTGTAGATCTGTTTGAGAATGCCCATATGGCTATAACCTGCGTATGTTTGGCATGTCATTCTTTTGGTTACATTTCCTTTAGACATTGTCTTTTAAGCATCATGTCCTTTAGACATCGTGTCCGTAGGCATAATGTCCAGTGAGCATATTGTCCATAGGCGAACTGTCTGTAGGCAAACTGTCCTGCCACGGAGATAATGAAGTATTCACATTTGTAATGTACCTAATGTCTTTCCTGTCATCCCATTTTGATCACTTTTCAATAAAACAGTGGATAAATATATTAAAGTAACTATTGCTATACAAACATGTGATAGCTTTTCGTTTGTTTTGACTTATTTTGTTTATTCTTGTTTGTTCTTGTTCTAATGGAGATAATTTTTTGTTTCACAACTTTGGGCATTGTTTCAGCGCTTTACCCAAACCAGTGTTTTACACTTTATGTTGGTTACTTTGTTTCAGAAAAAGGAGAGAATGAGCTGCCACAGGTGATGAGACGGAGCAGAGAGGTGGAAAACTTGCGCCAGCTTTCTCTGAAAATTAACACTAAGCGTCTGGATTCCAGGCTGAAAGCCAACAGCATGGAGACGGTGGAAATACCTGCAGACGGGAACTGCTTTTTTCGCGCTGCTTCACTGCACCTGAATGAAGATGCAGAGGATCTCAGACGAAACCTCTGCAATTTCATGACGGAGAATGTAGAGGATTATATCCAGTTTTTCAACACTGATCTTGGCCTCAGTTTGGTCGAAAAACTCCATTTTGTACGTGCCAAGATTGACAAGATCAGACGACCTGGGCAGTTTAACTCTGAGGCCAACGACATCCTGCCCTTGGTCTTGGCTGAGTATTCGAAGAGAAGAATTAAAATCTTCACCAGCAGGAGCAAGCAGACAGTCATAAACATAAAACCCAGATCAAACCACATGTGCATTGTTTTTCAACCTATCTATCTTGCTCTCCTTGCTCCACCGTTACAAGCTGCGATTCCAGAACATTACGATGGGGCTATTGCTGTTAAACAGCACATGTACTCCATGTTCAATCCTGGATGGCCTTCACCAGCAACATCAAGACTTCAGCCATCTAAGCCACCCCAACCACTGTCTTTGTCATCACACCAACCACCCTCTCCATCACAGCCATCGACTCCACAGCGACAAGAACAGTGTCGTCCGACACAACCTGCCTCTCCATCACTGCCACCCTCTCCAGGGCAACACCAAATGTCGCCATCACCTCAACCATCATCTTCCATGGAATTACCACGCTTACAATCACAGTCAGCTACACCATCATCCCTAGAACAGCAATCTTTTCCAGTATCCTCCCCACCATCATCTTCAATGCCACCACCATCTTCACCACTTCAAACACCCGTACGTTGTCATTCTCCAGCATCAACAAATCCAAGTACAGTGTTCACATCTCTCTTTACGACACCACCAAAGAAGACACCCCCCAGGAAACGCAAAGCCAATCCAACACAATGGAAAAGGAATGTGAGAAAACAGCTAAAATTAGAAGGCAAAGAATACATTTCAAGCAAAGGAAAACCAGTGGACGGCAAAAAAGTACAACCAGTAAATTGCAACTGTAAGCTCAAATGTAATTCAAAAGTTAATGACACACAGCGCCAGGAGTATTTGACATGTTTTACAGTTTAAGTTCTCTTGAAAGACAGAGAGATTTTGTATGTAGGCATGTTGACCAAAAAGATACTCTTACATTTATCTTGATCACAACAAAGAGCTTGTCAGGAAAACAAGGCAAATTGCCAGAAAGTTTTTTTCTTTTTGCTGATGAAAGCAAAGTTCAAGTCTGTAAGCGTTTTTTTCAAGGTACACTTGACATTGGCCATGGTTTCATTAACACTACTATGAAAAAATCTGAAAATGGCATGTATATCGGACAAGAAAAAAGAGGCAAACACGTACCTTCAAACAAGACTTCAGATGAGTCTAAGGCTAGAGTAAGAAGACATATTGAAAGTTTCCCTGCTGTGGAATCACATTATTGTAGGCAAAGGAGTAAAAGAAAGTTTCTCGATAGCACTCTTAATGTTAATGTAATGTATGGTTTCTATTGTGATTCGTGTGAAGCTGACGGGGTTATACCTGTTTCCAGCAGTTTATATAGAGACATTTTTAATACAGAGTATAATCTTGATTTTCACAAACCTAAAAAAGACTTGTGCCTTGTATGTTCCGTTTATCTTGAAGACAAACGTTGTGGAGAACTTACAGCAGAAAGAGAAACAGAGTATCAAGAACACATCCAAAGAAAATTTGAAGCTAGAGAAGAAAAAGCAAAAGATAAGGAACTATCCAAGCAAAGTGATTATGTTCATTGTGTGACTTTTGATTTGGAAGCTGTCTTGGCCACACCTTGCTCAAATGTAAGTCAGGTACACTATAAGCGTAAACTTGCGATTTACAACTTAACTGTCTATTCTCTAGGTGACAAAGAAGCAACCTGTTTTGTGTGGGATGAGACAGAGGGGAAGAAAGGCTCATGCGAGATTGGAACATGTCTTATCAGGTACATTAAATCATTACCACAGGATGTCAAACATGTCATTCTATATTCAGACACCTGTGGTGGTCAAAACCGTAATAAATTTGTCGCATCAGCTTTGCATTATGTGGTTAGGCATTTTGATAGTATAGAAGTGATAGATCAGGAGTTTCTTGTTAGTGGACATTCCTAGATATGGAATGTGATTCTGTCCATTCAGCCATAGAGAAGGCAAAGAAAAAATTACAGATATTTATTCCTGAAGTGTGGTACCCTGTAATCCAAGGAGCAAGATCATCATTGAATCCGTACACACTGGATGTTTTGGAACATGGCGATTTCTTGGACTTAAAGCAGGTGGCATCTTCAACCCTGAGAAATACAAAAGTAGATACAGAGGGAAAGCAGGTAAACTGGCTCAAAATTGTATGGATTAGGTATGTGAAATCTGAAGAGGATACAATCTTTTTCAAGTATAGAATGTCAGAAGATTTCAAACAGCTTAAGATCAAAGGAAACAGCAGACGGAAAAAAAAACAACTGCTAGCTGTCAAGAATTACCAAAACGTTATGACTGCCGTCAAGCAATTTCAGAACTAAAGAAGCGTGACCTGTTAGACTTGTGTGACATGGGCATTGTGCCAAAAAAACATCATTATTATTATAAAAATATTCCAAGCAGCAGCTCTGTTTCAGACAGGCTGCCTGAACCAGACAGAACAGAAAGCACAGATACTGATGATGAGTGACTTAATTGTTTTTTAAGTTTGTGACACACGGGAATTTTGGCCGTGAATTTGATTTCATCTGATTCTAATACTTTTTTTGTTTCTTAAGGTTGCAGATGCCTCCTGTTATCTGCCAGTGTGAAATAAGTGTATTGAGATAACCCCTTTTAATGTGAAAGGAATGCCATTACAAGTGTTAATTCTGTCTTGTTTACTTTTTTGTTGTTGAGAAGACAGTGTGGGTCATTATGAATTGGCCCAACCCAGTGGTCGACGGCACGTTAAGCCCTCAAACAAAGTTCAAAGAGTGACACTGTCAGTATAACCTGGACATGAACAAGTTTGATCCTCTGATGCTGCATACTCTGACAATGTTATGTATAGTTTCGCTGATATGCATATACATTTACGATTAGGTTGAATGGTGGTGTTTTAAGTGATAACAATTCATGAAAGTGGGTGTTGTGAAAATCCTGTGCTTCTCGATCAAAGTGAATGGAGAACACATATTCAACGTGAATGGAGAATAAAGGTGAGAAGATTTCGTGTATCTCTGTATGCGTCGTAATTTTTGTATCAGAATGAATGAGCGACTTAGTAGACTTCATTGTGTTCAAAGTATTTCTTTCTTGAAAGAAAAGTAAATAATGTGGAAAACTCACACTTGCCAAATACTATTTTACTGCAAAACTATTTTTCATTTTAAACAAATTTTAGTCCAACCCGCCGGGACAGCAGCCCCCCCCACACACACACACACATTCAAGTCACAGTAGCAGAGGAGTGTGACTGAGTAAACAAATGGGTCACAACATAACTGCATAACCATGCCTACAGCTCCATGCTAGACTTGGTTAAATGAAGCATGCTCAGCTATAGCTCAAGCATTGACACAGAATGTTTGTTTACATTCATGCCAGAGCAGGTTTGGGGAGTGGTAGTCAGCTGTGCCTCAAACCAGCAGACCAAGATATCATGTGACCTGTAAGCCAGGCCAGAGCTGTTTAAAAGAAAGGCACTCAGCTCTAGCCTGAGCCGCCTTTAGGGGAAGGTCAGAAAAAATGTACGCCTTAGCAGACTTACTGAAGGAAGACTGGTTTGCTTCAAATTTTGAACCACTATAGCAAGGCAGTTTTCATGCAAGGAATGACTATTTTTTGTAAACGAGTGTTATTGTATTTTCTGCTTAATAAGGTTTGATGCTGTTAATAGCACTTGTACATTACTACCGGAACTTGAACCACTGTGAGTTTTGTCACCGTGGAAGCACTCGTGTGCTTTTTGCTGTCAATTGAAAACTTCAAGTGGGATTTTCCCAAATCCGCCATTTTGGAGATAATCTGGTTTGGCTCTAAGGTAGCGATTTATAACACCTATCTACAGTGATTGTCACACTATTTATAACACCTACCTACAGTGACTGTCACACTGTTTATTACAGTTTTTTAAAATTTTATTTTAACATCTACCTAGAGCTACTCATTTACTGTCACACTGTTTACAACACCTACGTAGAGTGTCAAATTGTTTATAACACACCTACAGTGACTGTCACACTATTTATAGCACATACCTATAGTAACACACTATTTATAGCATGTACCTCCATAGTACTGTCACACTGTTTATAACATACCTATAGTGACTGTCAGTGTCACACTGTTTATAACACACCTACAGTGACTGTCATGCTGTTTATAACACATACCTATAGTGACTGTCACACTGTTTATAACACATGCCTACAGTGACTGTCACACTGTTTATAACACCTATCTACAGAGACTGTCATGCTGTTTATAACATCTACGTCTGTCACACTGTATATAACACCTGCCTACAGTGACTGTCACAATGTTTATAACACACATCTATAATGACTGTCACACTGTTTATAATACCTATCTATAGTGATTGTTACGCTGTTTATAACACCTATCTATAGAGATTGTCACACTGTTTATAATACCTATCCATAGTGATTGTCATGCTATTTATAAGACCTACCTCTATCACACTGTTTATAACAACTGCCTACAGTGACTGTCATATTACATAACACATACCTACAGTGACTGTCACAATTTTTACATTATATCTGTCACAATATTCATAACACAAATTTATAGCAACAGTCACACTAGTCATAACATGTCTACAGTGACTGTCACAATGTCTATAACACCTACCCATAGTGACTGTTGTGGCACAGATGAAGGTACAGACCAATATGGCCATCAGTTTGGTCACAGATGGCCCCATCTTGACTTCTCTGATGATCTTCTCTAGTTGACAATCAACTCTCCTGTGTAAATATTCTTATGGCCACTCTCTCCTGTCAAAAAAGAAGAAAAGAAGATATGATGTAAACAGCCTGACATATTAATAATATATAACAAGAAAACAGCCTGTAGTGACATATTATATATATATATTATAACAAGATTTATGATTTAATCATTTTAGATTGAACAGGATTCATTTTCTTGAGTGTGTCTTTACACAATCTTTTCTGCATGAAATGCAGACTACTCTTCCAACCGAATCAGTGCAGTATAGTATACTGTATAGCCTACAAGTTACAACACACACCGATGTTTTTCTCCTGAATGCCTGCATTTCTGTTTTCCACAGCATTTTTCCAGGGACAACTCTTCTGTTGCTGTGGGATTTTTCATCCTCTAAGCTCTGTGACATACGGCAAGTGAATATGATTATTAATGTATCATATCTGTCAATAATCAATCAGTCCAGTTTTGTGATAAAAATGTCAAATGACAAATGACTAGATTCAAACCTTAATCTGTTCCCTTACCTTTTCGTCTTTCGGAAACTGACGGATCAACGATCTACAAAGCTAAACGGAGCAAAGCACCATACACCCAGAGTCAACAAATGTGTTTCCAACTGGTATTTCACTATTTGGGCTAGCGAAAATGAAACTGACAACAATCGAAAGAGATCTTCATGAAACAAGACGGTCGATCTAGATACTAAGATAGTCATCTGCCCAAACTCGAAACTAACAGAATTCTTATCTGCACAACTAAAACATTGGAATGTATCTCTGTCACTGTCTCAGGCAATCGATCAGGTAGCTGTCAACTGTCGCGATCCAAAAATGATCACAATATGCATTAAAACGTAACTAAATAGCAAGCGGTTTACCTGTGGATGATGAAAACCGTCAGGTCAGTTGCGACCAATTTCCTGAAATAGCTACAATTTCTACCCAATCAAAAACAGACTAGTGTTGTTGGTAGATGACGCATAGGTCTATTTGTCAACTTCCGTTACAAAGGTCGAGGTCGTACAATGTTTTCTTCCGGTAGACTTTCACATCGCATGACTGACATTTGAGAAAAGTAGCAAGGAGGTACTTTTGTGTTTTGTGCTCATTTTTGCCCCTTCTTCGATGGGAAATCGTGTCAGCCAAGCACATAATGATGACGAGGAGGCACAGCCTATCTTGTCAGACGCCTACACGGGAATTCAAAGGTACACGCTTTTTACTTGACGTATGCTTTTTTAGTTTTTACTATTTTAGTAGTTCAGACTGTCACTTTAGGAGACTTCACTAGTTCAGTAGTTGGTTCCTTTGATAGAATTTAGAAATGATAAAGCCGTGGACTCAAGATCTCATATAATATCGAGTTCAATCCCAGTCTGCAACATTAAAAAAAAAAAAGTGGCCTATTTGCTGTCCATAGTATGATAGTAGGCTAATTTTTCCATCATTCTGGTGGTTTCATAGATGATAGGCCCTTCGCCCCCATCTCCATTTTACCAGCGTATTCTATGGTATGTCCATGATGATGACGATGCTAGGGTTTTGTGCAGGCTCAGGGTTGATAGGGACCTAATTGCAGGCAAATTTGGGCAGAGCGCATATGGAATTATCCCTGTGCGATGAATCCCACTTGCTCAAACTCAAAACTTGTCTTTCACTTAGAACTCTCTTTAGTCTGTTAGGCCTATCCTTGTTTTAAAGAACAAAAACAAAAAAACCTGGTTGGTTCTTTTGTTAGTACTCTGGATTCAAGGTCTGATGTCTTGAGTTCAGTCCCAACCAGCAATATAATAGCCGACCGGTTTGTCTCTCCATCAGAATGCTTTGATCATACTGGTAGTGCCAGACTTATGTTTCCTAGGAACCCTTTACCCCCATCTCCATTTTAAGGCCTTAATTGACAGGATCAAAGAATGTGGCAGATTTTGGTGGAGCTCATACAGAATTATCTGAGTGTGTTGAATCCCTCTTATACAAAAAACTTCAAACTTCACCTCTCCCCCTCCCCCAGTATATTTTGGTTTCGATGTTTCAGTCTAGGATTCTGTTGTCACTAAGACTAAGAGGTAGCTTTCTGCAAGTGACATGGTTATGAATCACTCAATCAGTGCCACTGATGGCACTGATAATTCGTAGGCCTCTCGTATATATAATTGACATCAGTCAGTTTCATTCATTGTGAACTGTAAGACAGCGTAATGTGAAATCATGAACTTGTATGTATTTAAGTTCATGATTTCCTATTGTTTTTTTTAAAAATTATTTGATTGGCTGACTGGTTGGTTGTTTTGTTTGTTTGTTCGTTTGTTTGTTAAGTATAGAACTTTATTGTTTATATCACAGAAACTATAAGTGGCATAAACGTGAAGGTTCAATTTGGAAAATTGGGTACATGGATCATTGGCCCATGCAGGTAAAATCTATTGGGTTATTTATAGGAAAGTGATGGGCCAAGCTTTATTACCATAATCAAGATTTTTGCACTCAGGGTTTACACTTACACTTTTACAGGCATGACATTTTTACTGTGTACTATTGTCAGATAATATTAACAATCACTGTGGTTAGGTTCTGTTAGGTGCCATAAAGTTAATAAACTAGGAGCACTTATCTGTTGTGGCTCAGTAAAGACAAGAAAATATAACATTTTCTGTGATAAATTCAATACCCCTGAGTTAAAACACAAAAAAGAACTGTTTTATAATGTTTGCACTTTGTTTTAAGCCTAAGGTGTCAGATTATCATACACTACAGAGAATTAGTCCTAGACACTGAATACAGTGCAGCTTGCTTCTAAAGAGTTTTGAGATCATTCAGTAAAGATTCATCATGCTCAAATCAGGACTTGTGACACTCAAACAATTAATAATAATAATAATAATGATAGTAGAAGTTGTAATAATAATGATAATAATAATAGTAATATGATGATGATGATGATGAAAATAATGATAATGATTACAGTATTTATATGGCGCCAAATCTTGACAGTTCGAGTCAAAGCACACCTATGCACCAGACAAATGCTTGCAACTAACGCAGACCACCTTACAACACACACACACACACAGACACACACACACACACACACACACACACACACACACACACACACACACATACACACACACACAGAGACACACATACACACACACACACACACACACACACACACACACACACACACACACACACACACACACACACATGTACATACACACACACACACACACACAATCTGTATATATCGTAAAGTTCTGGCTATTGGGTGCACTGGTATATAAGGCACACCCACTAAATTATAGAAAAATCTTAACTATATTCACACATAAGCCGCACTGGTTTATAACTGTAAGCTGCAGTTTTTCAATGGCCAGGTCGATCGCCTTCAACTTGAAGGCTGCTTCGTAGGCATTACGTCGTGTTTTTGGCATGATGAGGGTGTACGCTTGAGCAGAGCAGATCTGAATACTGATCCAAATGCTTCAATGTATTCGAATTTGATTTAAAAATGTGGACAGTTAACAGTTAACACTTTAACGTGAACAGTTAACACTTTAACATGGAGCTCACCGAAAAATTCATGAACGGTAAACACGATTTTGGTGAGTTAAAGAGAAACTAAGAATATACAAGAACGTGACACTCTTGGGATGGGGGAAAATCTGCAAATAAGCCGCATCGTTTTTTATGCCGCAGGGGCTAAAGCTGGGCAAAAATGTAACAGCTTATACTAGTCCGAACTTCACGGTATTCATTCCATCCCAACCAGTCATTTGTTATCTGGCAGACTCCTTGAGCGTGCACAAAACCTTGTGCACTGGTAAGGTCTTGGAATGGAAAGGGGAAGGGTTGGGAGGTGGAGAACAGGAATTGTGAAATACTAAGAATACTAAGAAATACTAAGCATTAAGATGGACAGTGAACAGGCCACTTTTTAATGTTGCAGGCTGGGGTTGAACTCGAGACATAAGATTGTAGCAGAAAAGTGTTCTAATCTGCTGAAAAATCAGCTGTAAGATGCCTTCAAGATCAAAATCAAGATCAAAGTCCCCAGGCCATATTCTCCAAGATAGCAGTTCTAATCCTATTGTGTAGAAATACTAGAACAGACTGTTCAGCTCCAAGATGTTGACCTCTTTGTTGGATAAGGTTACCATTGTCACACAATGAGAATTATTGTCAGATTATAATCTAATTGATTAAATACACTTTCAGACTTATCATAAAAAACATTGTGATTTAAATTAAAAAAGAAGTGAAGAGGTAAAATATAAAAAGTTTTTTTCTAAATGGCCCAACCCAAAACAAACCACAAGAAACAACAACTAAAGGAAAAAACATGAAACAAAACAAAGAAAACTCCTAATAATCAGTGGGAAGAAGTAGACATAGAAAACCACCCTGGTGCAGATCTATTTCAGTATTACTATTGTATTAGAAATGCCTGATGTACGTAAGCCATATCAATGATAGTAGTAGTACTGGTAATCCCAATTGTTTATGGTGGAATTGAATTGATAGTAACTCTATGATATCTGTAAGTGGCTTATTGTAATCCAGGAAAAAAGGCAGAAACTGGGAACAGTATGGGAAGAGTGTAATGGGAAGTACTTACTGAACGTTGATAAGTTGTCTGTTTCCATTGTGACAGCAGATGAAGTGGATTATAATTGATCCTAACAGATCACAGAAGACCTTTGCCTGGTCATGCTATTGAAATATATATATATATATATATATATGGAACGGTACACTCATCATTGTTTCAACTTCAGAACTGTAGCTGTTATACGTTAACAATAGATTCCCTCACCCACCTTCCAGATTGTCCAGTACAAACACATGTGATGTATACATTCATATATATCATGTACACACACACACACACACGCACGCACGCACGCACGCACGCACGCGCGCACACACACACACACACACACACACACACACACACACACACACACACACACACACACACACACACACACACACACACAACACACTCTCTCTCTCTCTCTCTCTCTCTCTGAGTCTTTCTCTCTTTTTCTCACATGCACACACACACACACACACACACACACACACACACACACACACACACACACACACACACACACACACACACACACACACAATGCACGCACACACGCATGCACCACACCCCTCCACATGCACACGTGCATGCATGCAGACACATCCATGGATGTGCGTGCATGTATGTATATATATATATATATATTCCTGTATACATGCATATACACACATATATTTATAATGCATGCACAAACATGCATGCACACATATGCACACACACATATGCACACACACACACACACACAAACACAAACACGCACACACACGCATGCACGCACACACATACAGGCAAACACGCATGTTCATGCATGCACAACACACATTTCCTATTTGTGTCCTGCACACAATGGCGTGTTAATGCATACCAGAAACAAATTTTGGCTGACAATCAAGTAAAAA
>JAPXFY010003289.1:0-2500 GCA_030674185.1 Monoplex corrugatus
GTCATGTTCCCTGCCTGGTTATTTACTACTGTGTGTGTGTGACTGGGGGGAGGGATTTAGTTGTGTGTTTGTGTGTGTGTTGTGTGTGTGTTTTGTGTGTGTGTGTTGTGTTTGTGTTGTGTTGTGTTGTGTGTGTGTGTGTGTGTGTGTGATGTGTGTGTGTGTGTGTGTGTGTGTGTGTGTGTTGTGTTGTGTGTGTGTGTGTGTGTGTGTGTGTGTGTGTGTGTGTGTGTGTGTGTTGCTGTCTGTGCACATGTATGTTTCTGTTTGTGTTAGTGCTTGTGTCTTTGTGTATAGCTTGTGTAGTTAGACAGTGTGTGTCAATTGTGTATATGTGTGCAATAATATATAAATGTATGTATGTGTATATATGTAATATATATACATATGTATAGAAAGAGAGAGAGAGACTTGTGTTTATGCACATGTATATGAAAAGAGAGGGAGATGGGAGATGGCAGGATTATATGAATTTACTCAGTCACTGATCTCTTCTCCTTTTTCATCTGCCCGATGTTACCATCACAGATGTCACAGAGAGAAATATGTGATTGTTATAAGTGAGCTCAGAGGCCCGAAGGAGAGAAATGTTGTGTACACAAAAAAGTCTCCACACCATTAATTGAGGTCCTCCTTGGTATGCCTCTTGCTGCGAAGATTGAATCCATATATTTTTGTTGCACGTTTGTTTAGCCAGCTGAAAGGATTGTATTATAGTTAGAAGATCAAACCATTAATTCTCTGCTGATAAATGTGATGGTGGACTGGTGTTTGATGTCAACATTTTTCTGATCTTGGTGTGTTTGATAATGTCAAGTCTTGATGTCAACATTTTTCTGATCTTGGTGTGTTTGATGTCAAGTCTTGATGTCAACATTTTTCTGACCTTGGTGTGTTTGATAATGTCAAGTCTTGATGTCAACATTTTTCTGATCTTGGTGTGTTTGATAATGTCAAGTCTTGATGTCAACATTTTTCTGACCTTGGTGTGTTTGATGTCAAGTCTTGTCTTGTTGACCACTCGTCTCAAACAACACATTTCACAGGTGATACTTCTGTGCACCAGGGACTTGATTGGGGTCCATGTCTGGTACCGGTATCATTGGGGTCCATGTCTGGCACTGGTATCATTGGGGTCCATGTCTGGTACTGGTATCGAGGGTGGGGATTAAAATGGAATTGATGAGCTCTTCTTTTGCTTAAGTAGGATTGTTTGGATGTTTCAGTTGTGGAATTTTGTTAACTGACCATGTTTGTTCTTTGGATTCTGGTTGCAGTGTCTCTGTTGAATCTTTTTGAAAATGCTGTCAAGGTGAATTGATTCTATCTTGATCTTGTCTTTGTAAACAAACAGTAAATGTTAATGGCGATAGGATACAACCCTGTCTTATGCCTTGTGTGACTTCAAACCAGTTATTTATTTCTGGTGTGTGGACTGCACTCATGCCGTTTGCAGTTATATGAATGGCTCTAAGTTGTGTAAAAGCAGACTATCGACTTTGTACAGCTTTCATACTCTCTCTGTCACTCTGCCAAATACTTATTGCAGATGTTTGAAGTCATGGCTCAGTTTTGTTTTTTTGTTTGTTTATTGTTTTTGTTTGTTGTTGTTTTTGTGCTGTTTTGTTGTTGTTTTTGTTTGTTTGTTTGTTGTTGTTTTTGTGCTTTGTTTTGTTGTTGTTTTTGTTTGTTTTGTTTTGTTTTTTGTTTGTTTCTTTTTGTATCATTGTTACATGTATTTTCACAAACCTGTCTTTGAGAATAGAAAATGGCATGTGTGTACCCTTTTCCTTTCTGGAACCCCATCTGTGCCTCAATCAGAAAGGGTTCTACTTTTTCTTTAGTGCATTGGTCCACGAATTTGGCATATGAACATTTTGCACTGCGCATTGCCTTTCTTATCAGACTTTTCTCTATCTCCATACTTTTTTGAGTATTGTTGTAAGTGGCATGATCCCCATGCCCTACATAATCGGAAAGCTTCCGTGGTTATTCTGTCTGTTGTACTGATTTAGTTTCGGGGCTGATGTTCAGTGCATGTTGAACGTCTGATCTCAGGGTTGTTGGTTCTTCTATGCGAGTTGGCAGGAGATGGTGCTGAGGAGTGCATAAGTACTCCTCTTATATATTTATATGTTTTTGATGCTGCATTCATCAGTTAGAGGGTTCCAGTCTTTGTTGACGGCTGTTGTTGCGTTGCACAACTCATCTCTAGGGGTCATAGCTTTGATGCTTTTTGTAGAATTCTGTAGGTGAGTGTTTTCATAGTTAGCTCATTTGTGCCTTGTGACTCCGTTGCTGTGGCGTCTTGCAAGCATGTGTCATTGTGTAATCTTCACTCATTTGTGTCTTGTGACTCCGTTGCTGTGGCGTCTTGCAAGCATGTGTCTTTGTGTAATCTTCACTCATTTGTGTCTTGTGACTTCGTTGCTGTGGCGTCTTGCAAGCATGTGTCATTGTGTAATCTTCACTCATTTGTGTCTTGTGACTCCGTTGCTGT
>JAPXFY010003289.1:5000-7500 GCA_030674185.1 Monoplex corrugatus
GCTCGTCTTAATCCTTTGAATCCTGCACCCTGTTCATCAGCATCCTGCATTGTCAACCATCCTAACAAAGCAAAAACTTAACCCTTTGTCTCCCTCACCCGATCCACCAACTTTTTGCAGGAAGCTGGTGGATAGGGTGAGGGAGTCAAAAGGTTAACGCTCCAGTCATTTGGTGGTGTCAGAGTTCCGTGTGTCTCGTTCCTCTTCTCCTTTCCAAGACCTTGCCCAAACAGAGCGTTTTGTGTGGGCTTAAAACCCGCAAAGCGCGATGGGCCACTCGAGGGGCTTTCGAAGTCTGTCAGATATTTGTGGCAAATTTAGATAGAGTTCCGCATGCGGAATTGTCCGGATGCAGTAAATCTCTTTCAAACTTACTTAAAATTCCAGATTCTCGTAAAAAAATGCTGGAAAATTCTTACTGTCTGAAATGTGATAACGGGTTTTGATGTATGGACTCATATTCGTTAGGCAGCGACTTTTGTTGTTTTTTTCCCCTGTGTTTTGTTTGTTTTTTATATATAGCATTTATTTTGTCAACTTTGAATGGTACGTTCAAACTCTCACAGCATGGCATTCGATAATAGACGTGATGCGCCTCAGTAGATTTTTAGGCAAAGATAACTGCTATGTTGTTTTAGTTTTTTAATGCATTACATTACCTCATCCAAAAAGATCAGCACACAGTTCACCTCTCTATGTTTTAGTAGAGGGAATATAAATATTTCTGTCCTAACCAGGGATGGGTTGTGAGACCCGAGATTTCTCCCCTTTAGGAGAGTATTTTGGTTAGGTCACTGCCACCATAAGGACATGCATCATGGTTATACCCTTGGTCCAGTCTGTCGGTGTGGCTACGTTGATACTACAGTGGACTACTGACTGGGGTGTCTTGCTTTTGAACACCCATCAGTCAACCCCCCCCCCCGAAAAAAACCCCAATATTTGGGGTTTCTGGACGCCCACAAGCTCCTTCCCAGAGTTGAGAATGCTGTGAGTTCTGTGGGTAGACCAGCACAGGAGAGTCGGGTCTCATCCACTTTATAATTGAGTCATTGAGGGTGTAGCTCAAATTTCCCGACCAACACAGCAGGTGTCAGTTTTTCTAAGGGCTGGTTGATGTCCACAGGATCTGAAATGGAATTTTACAGTATCATCATCATCATCATCATCATCATCAAGTGCCTTGCCACATGGCGTTGGAGATTATTGCTCTCCATACGCGTCTGACCCTTGTTGCCGCAAGCACATCTTCCACCCTCTTTGTCCTCAGCCATCCTGCAAGTCCGTCCAATATTTTGCCCCGGGTCTGCCTGGTGCTCTCTTTCCTTCCAGCTTTCCTGTTGTGATCAGGTACTCCTATTCCCCTTTCCTCATAAAATGGCCTATAAATGTTGCCTGTCTTTTCCCAATCTTCCTTATGAATGATCTTGTGTCTGCCTCCATCAAGACTGTCTCGTTTGTTTTCTTTGCTGTCCATGGAACTCTCAACATTCTTCTTAGAAACCACATCTCGGCTGCCTCAATTTTGTTTTGGCATTGCTTGTTTTACAGCATAGTTGCTTTAATTCCCATTCTCATTACTATAACTTTATGGAAACTTGTCCCCGATTCTTTGGCCCTTCGTGCTCTGTTATCATAGTGATCTCAGCTTCAGTGGTTTTGGGAGGTGTGTGGGAGAGCACAAATCACGTAGTGTAGTGCAGTGACATATGACCAGTGCAGAAGATGTGGCACCATTGAAACCAAAAATCCTTCAAAATCCTGTACATGTCTATCGGTACACGTATGTCAGTGCATGTGCTTAACCCTTTCACTCCCGCGGCCTGTCTACAAGCTGTAAAAACTTAACCCTTTGACTCCCTCACCCTATCCACCAGCTTCCTGCAGGAAGCTGGTGGATAGGGTGAAGGAGTCAAAGGGTTAAGTTTTTGCTTTGCTGAGATTGTTGACAATGCAGGATGCTGGCAGATAGGACGAGGGAGTCAAAAGGGTTAATACTATGCAATTGTCTGATAGTAGTGATCGTTGTACAGACTGTCCATTCAGCATGATATCTGACGGTCGTGATCGACAACAAAGAAACTAGGTCAGGCCTGGCTGGCATTCTGCCGCTGGATTCCATACTGATAATGAAACGGGTTTCACAAGATCGAAGTCACTGCCAGCTTTCAAGCAAGTACGAACCAGAAATACTCAAAAATAGAGTCAGAACACATATTTGATATTTATAAGATAGGCGGCTACAATTTTCGTCCAAGGCTGAAATTTTCGTCCAACCAGCCTTCTTTAAGCGTATGCAAGACAGCAGAGAATATAAAGTTTATAAAAAAAATTGGTATTTATACCTGCCATTTTCTGCTGCTGAAGGAAATATTGGAGAAGTCCTAGTGGGGTTTTAATTGTTTCTTTTCTTTTCCCACAAAGTTTTCTGCATTTATTCTTAAATGTCTGTTGTATACGCTAGACACAGGCCAAGCCAACTGGCCGAAAATGTGCGCCT
>JAPXFY010003290.1:0-2500 GCA_030674185.1 Monoplex corrugatus
GACCGTTGGGGCACCACTGAAGATTTTGCAACCAACTTCCTCCACTCTTCACGGTCCTCAGCTTTCAGCAGAATGATATTCCATTCAAGGCCAGTCCACTCTCTGATATTGTCTTCCCATCTTTTTCTGTCTGCCTCTTCGTCTCCCTGCCTGAACTGTTCCCTGCAAGACGGTCTTGGCCAGTCCAGATGATCGTGTGACGTGCCCGTACCACCTCAGTTTGCGTCTTTTCACTGAGGTCAGGAGGTCTTCATACGGCCCGATTGCGTTTTCGATTCGGGTTTTCACTTCCTTATTGGTTATATGATCTTTGTACGAGATACCAAGGAGTTTGCGGAAGCATCTCATCTCCATTGCCTGTATCCTTCTTTCAATGTGTGCTGTTATGGTCCATGTTTCGCATGCATACAAAAATACTGACATGACCAGGGAACGCATCAGTCTGATCTTGGAGCCGATAGTGATATTCTTGTTGTTCCAGATGACTTTTAGCTTGGTCATTGCAGCTGTAGTCTGGGCAATCCTGGAAAGTACTTCGGCTTTGATCCTTCATCTGACACTATAGCTCCCAGATATTTAAATCTATGGACGGTCTCAAGTTTCTTGTTGTCTATGGTAATGTCAGCGCTGATGCCATTGGTATTATTTGTCATCAATTGGGTTTTCTCTGCACTGATCTGCATGCCATATGCTGTGGAGGCCTCATCAAGATGTTTTATCAAGCTGACCAGCTCTTGCTCTTGCCCAGCTAGTCCGTCAATGTCGTCAGCAAAACGCAAGTTTGTGATTGTTATACCTCCGATGCTGACTGTTCCCTCGTGGTCTTCAAGTGCGTCAGCCATTATTCTCTCTAAGAAGATGTTAAAGAGAGTGGGGGAGAGCAGGCATCCTTGGCGTTCTCCAACTGTAGTTAGGAACCATTCTCCTATGTTGTTGTCATGGTAGACTGCACTGATCGCCTTTTCGTAGAGGCATTCTATGGTTCTGATAAGGTTGGCATTGATGTTGTACAGTCTCATGGTTGCCCACAAGGCTGCGTGCCGAACTCTGTCGAATGCCTTCTTGAAGTCCACGAAGACGTGGTAAAGGCCTTGCTGGTGTTGCAGGTATTTCTCACAGAGCAATCTGAGGTTGAAAATTTGCTCTGTGGTACTTCTTCCTGCTCTTCTTTTATTATCTCAGCTTGTGGCTTGTCTACTCAGAAGGATTTTTAGCATGACCTTACTTGGATGGCTGATCAGGCTGATGGTACGGTAGTTTTGGCATAGTTGTAGGTTGCCTTTCAACGGGAGAGTGATGATCAGGGACTGGGTCCAAGGTGTTGGCCACTCACCTGTCCGCCAGATCTTATTGCAGATGATGAGTAACATATCTATCATGGCCTCTCCTCCTCCCTGGACCAGTTCTGAGGGAATGTTGTCCACTCCTGCCGACTTGCCTTTCTTCAATGATTTTACTGCAGTTTCAACTTCTTCTCGCACGATGGGGTAGCTGTCATTGTTGGCTGGTGAGGAACGTCTAGCACCTTGGGATCTCCTGTTGTTGTATGTGTGTATAATTCGGAGCAGTACTCTGTCCACTTCTGCAGAATCTCTTGATCTTCTGTGAGACATTTCCCTGCTTTGTTCTGTATGGTAGTGGTTCTGCCTTGTTTTGAGCTTGTTAGTCCTTTCACAAGCTGGTAGGCTTTCTTGCTGTTATTTTTCTGCAGGTTTGCTTCGATATCTTGGCATTGTTCTTCAATCCATGTTTCCTTTGCTTTCCTCATGCCTTCTTTAACTTGTTGGTTGGCTTCTCTGTATAGTTTAGCTCCTTCATCCGTACTCTTCTTTTGCTTTAGTTCTCTGCGTTTGTCGCTCAGCTTTAGTACTTCTTCCGTGACCCAGGGCATCTTTGTTTGTCGCTGTTTTCCAAGGATGTCGTTGGCTGCTTCGGTCACGGCAGTGTTGAAGTTGTTGATCAGAGTGTCTACTTCGGTGTCCCCAGTGTCAAGGACGAGGAGAGGAGCAAACTTCCCTCCTATCGTTGCTTGGAAGTTTTCAACTATGTTGGGGTCTTTGAGCTTCTCAAGATTGAACTTAATTCTTAGGTTGCCCCGTTTCTTCATCCTCTGGAGGCGGAGTTTGAAGGTCATCATTACAAGCTCATGATCGCTTCCAATGTCGGCTCCTGGAAAGCTCCTGGTCTTTGCGATGTTAACACTTGACTGGAAGCGTCTTTTAACCATGATGTAGTCGATCTGACGGTGGTATTTTTCTCCTGGGCTGTGCCATGTCCAGCGTCTAGATGGTTTGTGCGGACCGAACGTGTTCACCACCTTCAGGTCGTTGTAACTGGCGAATTCTAGGAGCCTCAAACCTCTTTCGTTGATCTCAGGGTTGCAGTATTGGCCACATATCCCTTTCCAGTTATTGCGTTCATCCTCTCCAATCTTCGCATTCCAGTCGCCCTGCACTATAATGATGTCTTTCTTTGGCGTCTGATCTACGATTTCCTGCAG
>JAPXFY010003290.1:7500-22381 GCA_030674185.1 Monoplex corrugatus
TTGCTATTGTTATTATTATTATCATTATTATTACTGTTATATTATTATTATCATTATTATTGTTGTAATTAATATCATTATCATTGTTATGGCTATTATCATTGTAATTATAACTGATTATGTTATCAATATCATCATTAGCATGATGATGATGATTATTAATACAATTATTATTATTATCATTACTATCATAGCCATTATCATAGTCATCATCATCATCATCATTATCAGCAGCAACAGCAGCAGCAGCACCATCATCATCATCATCATCATCATCACTGTTATTATTATTATTATTATTATTATTATTATTATTATTGTTACTATTATTATATGATATTATTATTGCTATTATTATTGTTGTTATCATTGATATTGTTATTACTATTATTATTATTATTATTATTATTATTATTATCATTACTATTATCATTATTATGATTGTTGTTATTATTGTCACCATCATGGCTATCAATATTGTAATTATAGCTATGATTATATTATCATTATCATCATTATCATGATGATTATCATTATTACAATTATCATTATTATCGTTACTATCATAGCCATGGACAGCAAAGAAAACAAATGAGACAGTCTTGATGGAGGCAGACACAAGTAAATCACTCATAAGGAAGATTAGGAAAAGACAGGCAACATTTATAGGCCATTTTATGAGGAAGGGGGATTTGGAGCACTTGGTCACAACGGGAAAGCTGGAGGGAAGAGAGCACCGGGTAGACCCAGGGAGAAAATGCTGGACGGACTTGCAGAGTGGCTGGGGACGAGGGGGGTGGGAGAGATGCTAGGGGGGCAACGAGAGATAGAGACAGATGGAAGCCCATGATCGCCAACGCCTTGCGGCAGGGCACCTGATGATGATGATCATAGCCATTATCATAGTCGTCGTCATCAGCAGCAGCAGCATCATCGTCGTCATCATCATCATCATCGTCGTCATCATCATCATCATCATCATCATCATCATCATCATCATCATCATCATCATCATCATCATTAGTTGCTAAATGATAAGCCAGCCTTGGTCTGCACGAGTAAGCCGTGCCCGGCCAGTTCTTGGTTTGTGTCGGGTATGGTTTCTGTCGTTGATGTCAGGTAAGTTGCCTGTCCATTTAGTTGTGTGCTTTCGTTCTTTGGTTGTCTTTTGTTTTACGTTTGACAAAGGCCAGCTGGCCGCAGATTTGAGCCTATCTTGTCTTGCACTTGTCTAGACTGTCTCTCTTTCTCTCTGTCTTTCTCTCTGTCTCTGTCTGTCTGTCTCTCTTTCTGTCTGTCTTTTTTCTCTCTCTGTCTCCCTCTCTCTCTCATTATCTATCTATCTACCTATCTATCTATCTATCTATCTATCTATCTATCTATCTATCTATCTATCTATCTATCTATCTATCCATCTATCTCTCTATCTCTCTATCTCTCTATCTCTCTATCTATCTATCTATCTATCTATCTATCTGTCTATCTATCTATCTCTCTGTCTGTCTACCTCGTTCTTTCTTTCTCTCTCTCTCTCACTCCTTCCCTCTCTCCCCCCCCCCCTCTCTTTTTTAATAAATACACACCCTGATTTTATTTTGTGTGTTTTTGGTCCTTATAGAATGTATCAGTTTTGAGCCCTTATCCGACTGATGGCTCTGTCATTTGGGTACTTGGGGGTATTTTGTGGCTGTGACTGTGGCGAGTGCCACCCAATCTGTCTTAACAGAAAACGTCACCTGTCAGTTTAAGACTGATTATTCGTCCAAACAAACCTGGTTTGTTTGACAGCTGATCTCCGTATCTGAAGGCCATCTGCTGTCCACTACGCATGAGCTGAAGATGGTAACGCCACTAGCAAGTTTTTGTTGTTTTGTTTTGTTTTTTTTGTCCCATTTTCTACGCCACCTTAATGGCCACAGAAGCTGGCACAGTTCGTTTCGTTTCGTTCTGGTATAGTTTTTACAATGGGATGATGATAATGTCGATGAGGATGATCATCATGATGCTATGGAGTTCCATCTAGGATTGAAAAAACTGCGTGACAGGGTTGTACTCTACGCTTAACTATCATAATATGCCCTGGCATCAACCAGACCCGAGAGATACAGGCATTTGAGGTGCTGGTTAGAAGATTTGAGCAACACCCTCAATGACGCAGCCGTGAAGTGGATGAGACTCGAGACTGTGTGGCCCCAGTCTTCCCAATGAGCCCATAGCACGCCTGACTCTGGGTAGGAGCCAGTTAGAACAAAAATAAATCCCACAATGATTTTTGAAAGGGACTGATGGGGATTGGAAAGCACAACCTTCCAGTGGGCAGTCTGTTGCATTACTGTAGGGAAAATCTGTTTGCCCATGGGCTGATCAACCAGTGCAAGTTTTCTTCTGCTCTCTGTTCTCCTGGCATCACAAGATGATTCTGCTTTAGTAGCCTGACGCTGAGCACATAGCATGCAGAAAGTTTTCTTCTGTTCAGAGAACTTGCGTGCAAATGTGGCCAGCATTCGGTCCTGTCTCTTACATTGTTTCTAGGAGCGACTTTGCCCCCATCACTGAAACCTACTATCGTCCAAGATATCATAGAGATCTTTCAGTTTCATCTCAGACCGGGTGGGTGTGGCCTTCCATTGTCCACTACGTATAATGTCGCATTGGGCGGTGCTTTGGACTAACACTCACCCTACCACTACTTACTGAAGTTAGGAAACAATCATCGACATCTATTTTTGTTCTCTTTGTGAACCTATTTGACATGAAACTTGTGGGTTATTTCCTTCGAGTCTTTCGATACTGACATTAAAAGATTAAATAAGCATATGCATGAAACGCATGTGCACACACTCAAACACGCATACACATACACGCGCGCGCGCACACCCACTGACAGAAATTAACACACACACACACACACACACACACACACACACACACACACACACACAACGCACACAACGCACACACACACACACTCGCACATACACTGTCTGTCTCTCTCTCTCTATCTTCGTATGTCTCTCTCTCTCTCTCTTTCTCTCTCTGTATGTCTCTCTCTCTCTCTCTTTCTCTCTCTGTATGTCTCTCTCTCTTTCTCTCTCTGTATGTCTCTCTCTCTCTCTCTCTCTGTATGTCTCTCTCTCTCTCTCTCTCTCTCTCTCTCTCTCTCTCTCCTTCCCACTTCAAGACCTTGCCATCACATAGGGCTCTACCAAGGTGTCTGCCAGACATGTCACTGCCAGATCTGGGTCGAGCGCATATGGAATTGTCTGGGTGCGATGACTGCCTCTTGAAGAAGCTGCGAAGTAGCCCTGTGTTATTTTCTATGTTTATTGACGAGCTTGCCCTGGAGTTTATCAGCAATGGGCGTCATGGGGCCAAATTTCCACAAGATTTGTCAGAATTGTTTATTCTTTTGTTGGCAGATAATGTGCTGTTGTTATCTGAAACGGTTGTAGGTTTACAGATGCAGTTAAGTACTCTACACAGTGCGGCTACTTCTTTACATCTGAAGGTAAATTTGAACAAAAATAATGTTTTCGTGTTTATGAAAAGGAGGACACTTAGCTGCTAGAGAGAGATGGGTGTACAATGATACAGTTATGCCTGTTGTAAATGTATAGAAATACCTGGGAATTTATTTTTCTACACGTTTGAGTTTTACTCTGGCTTGTAAAGATATTTCTAGCGAGGTAAAAATGCATTGCTGTGTGTTATGAAAAAATTGAACATATTGCATAATTCATTTCATTTACTTGTCAAAAAATTTGATTCACAAATACAATCGATTTTGCTGTATGGAGCAGAAAATTTGGGGATTAGATAAGGTAGTTATGCATTGTGAAGCTTTGAAAGGATTTTTAGGACTGGATAAGCGCACATCTAATGATTTAGTATTATGTAGAAACAAACAGATACCCATTGTTTGTTCATTCAGTTGTACGACATAGTCAATTTTGGTTAAAATTGTTGCACACGGAGGACAATAGACAATAGACTAGATTTTAAAGGTAAGAACAATTGGGTAACAAGTGTACGCATGTGGTTGAATGAATACGGGCTTGGTGGTGTTTGATTTTTTAAGGAGCTGGCAATGAAGAACAGTTTATTCGTGATTTTTGACAAAGACTGATTGATTGTAGATGGCAAAAGTGGAATGACCATAAAAATTATACAGACAAGTGGAAGATATGATTTTTGCAGAACTGTCATAGATTCTCACATTGTTAAACCATACATAAGCCTTGGTCTAGATATTAATTTGAAAAAAAAAAAACAATAGCAAGATTTAGACTTGGTTTATCAATTTTGAAAGCATATCAATTGAGATACAAGCAACACAGAGAGTCTGATTTGCTCTGTCCCTTATGTATGCAAGCTGAAGAAGATGAAATACATTTTGTCCTGTGTTGTCCAGCTTTAGATGAAATCCGTTCAAGGTTTATCTCTGAAAAGTATTATAGATGCCCAAATATGTTTAAACTGTGTTTGTTTATGTGTTCAACTCGATTCGATTATGTTAAGAATTTTGGTTTGTTCCTGCTTTAAGCAGCTAGAATCAGGGAAATTTTTTTTATCGAAAATTACAATTTATTTCGTTGTTGATTGTTAATCCTATATGATATGCTGTCTGATTATTTCATTATGCTTATAAGCACCCCTTCAGTAGGGGCTACGGCCTTTCTTGAATAAAAAGTCTAAAGTCTGAAGTCTGCGAAGTGCAGCCTGCTTAATTCAAGTCGGACAGGGTACAGCATGGAACGATGAGAGTGATTCCTGGAACATGCAGGGAACACACACATGGAACCGAGCAATGCCTGACTGACCTCCCTTTATGATGCAGGCAAGGCACCAGGTGGCGGAAAGGTCACTGTCAACGTTGTTCCTGAGGTCATAGGGGAGTGAGGTTGTAGAGACTGTCGATACATCACATCTTGAACAAAAGCTTCAGACTCGGATACGGGATACCATGGTCTCACTCTTTCTCTCTCATACACACACACACATACGTACGTACACATACACACATACACATGTAAACACACACTCGCACACACACACACACACACACACACACACACACACACACACACACACACACACACACACACACATACACATACGTACGTACACATACACACATACACGTGTAAACACACATTCGCACACACACACACACACACACACACACATAACACACACACACACACACACACACACACACACACACAATACGTACGTACACATACACACATACACGTGTAAACACACACACTCGCACACACACACACACACACACTCACACACACACACACACACACACACACACACACACACACATACACACACACACACATACACACACACACACATACACATACGTACGTACACATACACACATACACGTGTAAACACACACACACATACACACACACACACACACACACATACGTACGTACACATACACACACATGCACGCACACACATATACACACATGTAGGCATGCACATACGCTTGTACGCACAAACACATACACACATGTAGGCGTGCACATACGCATGTACGCACACACACATACACACACAGACGAGAGAGAGAGAGAGAGAGACAGACAGACAGACAGACAGACAGACAGACAGAGACAGAAACATAGAGACAGAGAGAGACAGAGCGAGACAGAGAGAGAGAGAGACAGAGACAGAGACAGAGAGAGAAGACGGCTACAACGACCATCTATCTGCTTGGGAGGCGATACTATCCCTCTCTTTGTGAGATGACCATCATCCCTCTCTTTGTGAGATGACCATCATACCTGTCTTTGTGAGATGATCATCATCCCTCTCTTTGTGAGATGACCATTATCCCTGTCTTTGTGAGATGACCATCATCCCTCTCTTTGTGAGATGACCACCATCCCTGTCTTTGTGAGATGATCATCATTCCTGTCTTTGTGAGATGATCATCATCCCTCTCTTTGTGAGATGACCATCATCCCTCTCTTTGTGAGATGACCACCATCCCTCTATTTGTGAGATGACCATCATCCCTCTATTTGTGACATGACCATCATCCCTCTACTTGTGAGATGACTATCATCCCTCTATTTGTGAGATGACCATCATCCCTCTATTTGTGAGATGACCATAATCCTTCTATTTGTGAGATGACCATCATCCCTCTATTTGTGAGATGATTATCATCCCTCTATTTGTGAGATGACCATCATCCCTCTATTTGTGAGATGACTATCATCCCTCTATTTGTGAGATGACATCATCCCTCTATTTGTGACATGACCATCATCCCTCTCTTTGTGACATGACCATCATCCCTCTATTTGTAAGATGACATCATCCCTCTATTTGTGAGATGATCATCATCCCTCTTTTTGTGAGATGACCATCATCCCTGTCTTTGTGAGATGACCATCATCCCTCTATTTGTGAGATGACCATCATCCCTCTCTTTGTGAGATGACCATCATCCCTCTCTTTGTGAGATGACCATCATCCCTCTCTTTGTGAGATGACCATCATCCCTCTCTTTGTGAGATGACCATCATCCCTCTCTTTGTGAGATGATCATCATACCTCTATTTGTGAGAGGACCATCATCCCTGTCTTTGTGAGATGACCATCATCCCTCTCTTTGTGAGATGACCATCATCCCTCTCTTAGTGAGATGACCATCATCCCTCTATTTGTGACAGGACCATCATTCCTCTAATTGTGAGATGACCATCATCCCTCTCTTAGTGAGATGACCATCATCCCTCTATTTGTGAGATGACCATCATCCCTCTATTTGTGAGATGACCATCATCCCTCTATTTGTGAGATGACCATCATCCCTCTATTTGTGAGATGACCATAATCCTTCTATTTGTGAGATGACCATCATCCCTCTATTTGTGAGATGATTATCATCCCTCTATTTGTGAGATGACCATCATCCCTCTATTTGTGAGATGACTATCATCCCTCTATTTGTGAGATGACCATCATCCCTCTATTGTGTGAGATGACCATCATCCCTCTATTTGTGAGATGACCATCATCCCTCTATTTGTGAGATGACCATCATCCCTCTATTGTGAGATGACCATCATCCTCTCTATTTGTGAGATGACCATCATCCCTCTATTTGTGAGATGAATTATTATCCATCCCTCTATTTGTGAATGACCATCATCCCTCTATTTGTGAGATGACATCATCCCTCTATTTGTGAGATGACATCATCCCTCTATTTGTGAATGACCATCATCCTCTCTTTGTGAATGACCATCATCCCTCTTTTGTACATTGGACATCATCCCTCTTTTGTGAGATGATCATCATCCCTCTTTTGTGAGATGACCATCATCCCTGTCTTTGTGAGATGACCATCATCCCTCTATTTGTGAGATGACCATCATCCCTCTATTTGTGAGATGACCATCATCCCTCTATTTGTGAGATGACCATCATCCCTCTCTTTGTGAGATGACCATCATCCCTCTACTTTGTGAGATGACCATCATCCCTCTTTGTGAGATGACATCATCCCTCTATTTGTGAGATGACCATCATCCCTCTCTTGTGAGATGACCATCATCCCTCTTTTGTGAGATGACCATCATCCCTCTCTTTGTGAGATGACCATCATCCCTCTATTTGTGACAGGACCATCATTCCTCTAATTGTGAGATGACCATCATCCCTCTCTTAGTGAGATGACCATCATCCCTCTATTTGTGAGATGACCATCATCCCTCTATTTGTGAGATGACCATCATCCCTCTATTTGTGAGATGACCATCATCCCTCTATTGTGAGATGACCACATCCCTCTATTTGTGAGATGACCATCATCCCTCTTTGTGAGATGACCATCAATCCCTCTATTTGTGACATGACCATCATCCCTCTCTTAGTGAGATGACCATCATCCCTCTATTGTGAGATGACCATCATCCCTCTATTTGTGAGATGACCATCATCCCTCTCTTAGTGAGATGACCATCATCCCTTCTATTTGTGAGATGACCATCATCCCTCTCTTGTGAGATGACCACCATCCCTCTCATTTGTGAATGACCATCATCCCTCTTTGTGAGATGACCACATCCCTCTTTAGTGAGATGACACATCCCTCTCTTTGTGAGATGACCATCATCCCTCTCTTTGTGAGATGACCATCATCCCTCTATTTGTGAAGATGACATCATCCCTCTATTTGTGAGATGACCATCATCCCTCTCTTTGTGAGATGACCATCATCCCTCTATTTGTGAGATGACAATCATCCCTCTTTTGTGAGATGACCATCATCCCTCTCTTGTGAGATGACCATCATCCCTCTTTATGAGATGACCATCACTATCTCTATTTGTGAGAGACCATCATCCCTTCTTTGTGAGATGACCATCATCCCTCTATTTGTGACAGGACCATATCCTTCTATTTGTGACATGACCATCAACCCTTTTGTGAGAGACCATCATCCCTCTATTTGAGAGATGACATCATCCCTCTATTTGTGAGATGACCATCATCCCTCTCTTTGTGAGATGACCACCATCCCTCTATTTGTGAGATGACCATCATCCCTCTATTTGTGAGATGACCATCATCCCTCTATTTGTGACATGACCATCATCCCTCTATTTGTGACATGACCATCATCCCTCTCTTGATGAGATGACCATCATCCCTCTCTTTGTGAGATGACCATATATTCCTCTATTTGAGAGATGACTATCATCACTCTCTTTGTGAGATGACCATCATCCCTTTCTTTATGAGATGATCATCATCCCTCTCTTTGTGAGATGACCATCATCCATCCCTCTTTTTGTGAGATGATCATCATACCTCTATTTTTGAGATGACCATCATCCCTCTTTTTGTGAGACAATCAACATCCCTCTATTTGTGAGATGACCATCATCCCTCTATTTGTGAGATGACCACATCCCTCTATTTGTGAAATGACCATCATCCCTCTATTTGTGAATGACCATCATCCCTCTATTTGTGAAATGACCATCATCCTCTAGTTGTGACATGACCATCATCCCTCTATTTGTGAGATGACCATCATCCCTCTATTTGTGAGATGACCATCATCCCTCTATTTTTGACATGACCATCACCCCTCTATTTGTGAGATGACCATCATCCCTCTCTTTGTGAGATGACCATCATCCCTCTTTTGTGACATGACCATCATCCCTTGTTTGTGAGATGATCAACATCCCTCTATTTGTGAGATGACCATCATCCCTCTGTTTGTGAGATGATCAACATTCCTCTGTTTGTGAGATGATCAACATCCGTCTATTTGTAAGATGACCATCATCCCTCTATTTGTGAGATCACCATCATCCCTCTATTTGTGAGATGATCATCATCCCTCTGTTTGTGACATGACCATCATCCTTCTATTTGTAAGATGACCATCATCCCTCTATTTGTGAAATGATATCATCCATCTATTTGTGAGATGACCATCATCCTTCTATTTGTGAGATGACCATCATCCCTCTATTTGTGACATTATCATCATTCCTCTATTTGTGAGATGACCATCATCCATCCCTCTATTTGTGAGATGATCAACATCCTTCTATTTGTGAGATGACCATCATCCCTCTATTTGTGAGATGACCATCATCCATCCCTCTATTTGTGAGATGACCATCATCCCTCTATTTGTAAGATGATCATCATCCCTCTCTTTGTGAGATGACCATCATCCCTCTCTTTGTGAGATGACCATCATCCATCCCTCTATTTGTGAGATGATCAACATCCTTCTATTTGTGAGATGACCATCATCCATCCCTCTATTTGTGAGATGATCATCATCCCTCTCTTTGTGAGATGACCATCATCCATCCCTCTATTTGTGAGATGACCATCATCCCTCTCTTTGTGAGATGATCATCATCCCTCTCTTTGTGAGATGACCATCATCCATCCCTCTATTTGTGAGATGACCACCATCCCTCTCTTTGTGAGATGACCATCATCCCTCTATTTTTGAGATGACCATCATCCCTCTTTTTGTCAGAAGACCATCATCAATCCCTCTCTTTGTGAGATGACCACCATCCCTCTCTTTGTGACATGACTATCATCCCTGTCTTTGTGACATGACCATTATCCCTCTATTTGTGAGACGATCAACATCCCTCTGTCTGTGACATGACAACCATCCCTGTCTTTGTGACATGACCACCATCCCTCTATTTGTGAGACGATCAACATCTCTCTATTTGTGAGATGGCCATCATCCCTCCGTCTGTGACATGATCATCATCCCTCTACCTGGGAATCGACCTCATCCCTCTGCTTGAGAAACAACCACCATCCCTATTTTGCAAAAAAAAAACCCCAAACAAACAAAAAGAAAAACTACCTCCATCCCTAACTTTAAGAGACGATCACCATGCCTCTGCTTGAGACTACCATCCCACCTGTCCTTGACAGACAACCACCATCCCTCTGTTTAAACAGACTACCACCATCCCTCTGTTTAAACAGACTACCACCATCCCTCTGTTTAAACAGATTACCACCATCCCTCTGTTTAAACAGACTACCACCATCCCTCTGTTTAAACAGACTACCACCATCCCTCTGTTTAAACAGACTACCACCATCACTCTGTTTAAACAGACTACCACCATCCCTCTGTTTAAACAGATTACGACCATCACTCTGTTTAAACAGACTACTACCATCCCTCTGTTTAAACAGATTACCACCATCACTCTGTTTAAACAGACTACCACCATCCCTCTGTTTAAACAGACTACCACCATCACTCTGTTTAAACAGACTACCACCATCCCTCTGTTTAAACAGACTACCACCATCACTCTGTTTAAACAGACTACCACTATCCCTCTGTTTAAACAGATTACCACCATCACTCTGTTTAAACAGACTACCACCATCCCTCTGTTTAAACAGACTACCACCATCACTCTGTTTAAACAGACTACCACCATCCCTCTGTTTAAACAGATTACCAACATCCCTTTGTTTAAACAGACTCCACTATCCCTCTGTTTAAACAGACTACCACCATCCCTCTGTTTAAACAGACTACCACCATCCTTCTCTTTAAACAGACTACCCCAATCCCTCTGTTTAAACAGACTACCACCATCCCTCTGTTTAAACAGATTACCACCATCCCTCTGTTTAAACAGACTACCACCATCTCTCTGTTTAAACAGACTACCACCATCTCTCTGTTTAAACAGACTACCACCATCTCTCTGTTTAAACAGACTACCCCCATCCCTCTGTTTAAACAGATTACCACCATCCCTCTGTTTAAACAGATTACCACTATCCCTCTGTATAAAAAGACTACCACTATCCCTCTGTTTAAACAGATTACCACTATCCCTCTGTTTAAACAGATTACCACCATCCCTCTGTTTAAACAGTCTACCACTATCCCTCTGTTTAAACAGACTACCACTATCCCTCTGTTTAAACAGATTACCACCATCCCTCTGTTTAAACAGACTACCACTATCCCTCTGTTTAAACAGACTACCACTATCCCTCTGTTTAAACAGATTACCACTATCCCTCTGTTTAAACAGACTACCACTATCCCTCTGTTTAAACAGACTACCACTATCCCTCTGTTTAAACAGATTACCACCATCCCTCTGTTTAAACAGACTACCACTATCCCTCTGTTTAAACAGATTACCACCATCCCTCTGTTTAAACAGATTACCACCATCCCTCTGTTTAAACAGATTACCACCATCCCTCTGTTTAAACAGATTACCACCATCACTTTGTTTAAACAGACTACCACCATCCCTCTGTTTAAACAGTCTACCACCATCTCTCTGTTTAAACAGTCTACCACCATCCCTCTGTTTAAACAGATTACCACCATCCCTCTGTTTAAACAGCCTACCACCATCCCTCTGTTTAAACAGATTACCACCATCACTCTGTTTAAACAGACTACTACCATCCCTTTGTTTAAACAGATTACCACCATCCCTCTGTTTAAACAGACTACCACCATCACTCTGTTTAAACAGACTACCACCATCCCTCTGTTTAAACAGATTACCACCATCACTCTGTTTAAACAGACTACCACCATCCCTCTGTTTAAACAGACTACCACCATCCCTCTGTTTAAACAGATTACCAACATCCCTTTGTTTAAACAGACTCCACTATCCCTCTGTTTAAACAGACTACCACCATCCCTCTGTTTAAACAGACTACCACCATCCTTCTCTTTAAACAGACTACCCCAATCCCTCTGTTTAAACAGACTACCACCATCCCTCTGTTTAAACAGATTACCACCATCCCTCTGTTTAAACAGAGTACCACCATCTCTCTGTTTAAACAGACTACCACCATCTCTCTGTTTAAACAGACTACCCCCATCCCTCTGCTTTAACAGATTACCACCATCCCTCTGTTTAAACAGATTACCACTATCCCTCTGTATAAACAGACTACCACTATCCCTCTGTTTAAACAGACTACCACCATCCCTCTGTTTAAACAGACTCCACTATCCCTCTGTTTAAACAGATTACCACCATCCCTCTGCTTAAACAGACTACCACTATCCCTCTGTTTAAACAGATTACCACCATCCCTCTGTTTAAACAGATTACCACCATCCTCTGTTTAAATAGATTACCACTATCCCTCTGTTTAAACAGATTACCACTATCCCTCTGTTTAAACAGACTACCACCATCCTTCTCTTTAAACAGATTACCACCATCCCTCTGTTTAAATAGAATACCACCATCCCTCTGTTTAAACAGACTACCACTATCCCTCTGTTTAAACAGACTACCACCATCCTTCTCTTTAAACAGATTACCACCATCCCTCTGTTTAAACAGATTACCACCATCCCTCTGTTTAAACAGATTACCACCATCCCTCTGTTTAAATAGATTACCACTATCCCTCTGTTTAAACAGATTACCACTATCCCTCTGTTTAAACAGATTACCACCATCCCTCTGTTTAAATAGATTACCACTATCCCTCTGTTTAAACAGATTACCACCATCCCTCTGTTTAAACAGATTACCACTATCCCTCTGTTTAAACAGACTACCACCATCCCTCTGTTTAAACAGATTACCACCATCCCTCTGTTTAAACAGATTATCACCATCCCTCTGTTTAAACAGATTATCACCATCCCTCTGTTTAAATAGATTACCACCATCCCTCTGTTTAAACAGATTACCACCACCCCTCTTCTTGGGAGACGACATCTATCCCTCTACTTGAGATGACTTTCATCCTTCCGTTTTAAACGACTTCTATCCACCTACTTGTGAGACAACAATGTCCCCTCCCTCTACCTGATCTATGACCACCATCCCTCACCTTGAGAAACTACCTCCATGCCTCTACTTGAAAGACGACCATCAACCTTCAACATGAGAGATGACATCCATCCCTCTACTTGAGAGACGGCATCCATCCCTCTACTTGAGAGATGACATCCATCCCTCTACTTGAGAGTCGGCATCCATCCCTCTACTTGAGAGACGGCATCCATCCCTCTACTTGAGAGACGGCATCCATCCCTCTACTTGAGAGACGGCATCCATCCCTCTACTTGAGAGTCGACATCCATCCCTCTACTTGAGAGATGACTTCCATCCCTCTACTTGAGAGACAGCATCCATCCCTCTACTTGAGAGTCGACATCTATCCCTCTGCTTGAGAGATGGCATCCATCCCTATACTTGAGAGACGGCATCCATCCCTCTATTTGAGAGACGACATCCATCCCTCTGCTTGAGAAATGACATCCATCCCTCTGCTTGCGAGATGGCATCCATCCCTCAATTTGAGAGATGGCATCCATCCCTCAATTTGAGAGATGACATCCATCCCTTTACTTGAGAAATGACATCCATCCCTCTGCTTGAGAGATGACATCCATCCCTCAATTTGAGAGATGACATCCATCCCTCTACTTGAGAGATGACATCCATCCCTCTACTTGAGAGATGACATCCATCCCTCTACTTGAGAGATGACATCCATTCCTCTACTTGAGAGACGACATCCATCCCTCTACTTGAGAGATGACATCCATTCCTCTACTTGAGAGATGACATCCATCCCTCTTCTTGAGAGATGGCATCCATCTCTATACTTGAGAGATGACATCTATCCCTCTACTTGAGAGACGGCATCCCTCTTTCTACTTGAGAGACGGCATCCATCTTTCTACTTGAGAGACAACATCCATCACTGTACTTGAGAGATGACATCCATCCCTCTATTTAAGAGACGACATCCATCCCTGTACTTGAGAAATCACTTCCATCCCTCTATTTAAGAAATGACATCCATCTCTCTGCTTGAGAGACGACATCTTTCGCTCTACTTGAGAGTCGACTTCCATCCCTCTATTTAAGAGACGACATCCATCCATTACTTGAGAGATGACATCCATCCTTCTATTTAAGAAATGACATCCATCTCTTTGCTTGCTGTGTGACCATTTCCCTCCCTCCCTCTACTTGAACTACGACCACCATCTCTCTACTTGAGAGACAACATCACCCATCTGCTTAAGAGATGACATCCATCTTTATACTTAAGAGATGGTTAATGATCTTTTGCATGTTTCAGATAGTGGAATAGTGTCTATTCTATCACTGCGATGTCTTTTAGCAGCCTTTGATACTATCGACCCTGACATCATGGTTTCAAGATTCATCATCGTCATCAAGTGCCCTGCCACATGGCGTTGGCGACCATTGCCCTCCATACGAATTTATCCCTTGTCGCTGCAAGTAGATCTCCTACCCTCTCTGTGAAAGCCACCCTGTAAGTCCGTCCAGTGCTTTCTCCC
>JAPXFY010003291.1:0-7500 GCA_030674185.1 Monoplex corrugatus
AGAGACAGAGAGAGATAGAGACAGAGACAGATAGAGAGAGAGGACCAAACAAACAAAAGCCCATTACAGATTATATCTAACCAATAACACGTCTGTCATAAATGATACTTGATGTCTTAGAGGCACATAAATCAGTTGTTTTATCATCTTTTTGTTTATGCTGCTACCACATACGTAATACTATGCTCTATATTGTCTGTATGTTATTATTACTGATTTGTTTGTACATGTGTTCATCAAGTTGTCTTATTGTTGTTAAAAGTTTTGTTACATAATATTGTGATGTTCGCTGTTTCAGAAATGCAATTTTAACAAAATCGGTAAAAATACAATTGACGTTTCTGCATTTCAAAAAGCAGATAAAGAAATAAACAAAGACACAAAGTCTATATAAACTACACAAAAACAAATTCTGTATAACTACACAAAAACATGTTCTATATAAAGTGACAGCCGATCTACGGCCATCACCGCGTACAGCTCGATCTGTGCAGTATCTTGCCTGAATTGTAAATGGGACTTTTGAATCTGGGGAGTGTAGCCATAGGCCAAAAACGTTTCAAATAGAATATGATGTATTTGCCACAGGCGTATGTCCGCATTCGTAATCATAGCATACCATAAGACATATGTTACAGTCGTGTATGTGTTGTAAATACGTACACATACTGTATCAGTGTCGTTGTGCTTTTCTTTTCGTCTTTGTGTTGTTATTGTCGATGTTGTTATCGTCGTCGTCGTCAGTGTTGTTATTGTTAGGTATTTCGTGCTTGTGTTTTGTCCAGCGTCAGCCACCTGGTTAGACTGCCATCCTGACAGCATAGGGATCGTGGTTTCCACCCTCGGACAGGCCACAGTCTGTTTTCTCTTTTTATAGGATCATCACAGTTAGGTATTTCCCTTTGAGATCACCTTTTGTTTGTTGTTGTTGTTGTTGTTGTTGAAGTTGTCGTCGTTGTTGTTGTTGTCGTTGTTGTTGTTGTCGTTGTTGTTGTTGTTGTTGTTGTTGTGTTGTTGTTGTCGTTGTTGTTGTTGTTGTCGTTGTTGTTGTTGTTGTTGTTGTTGTTCTTGTTCTTGTTGTTCTTGTCCCATTTTCTACCTACATGGTCACAGAAACTGCTGTGGCAGTTTTTACAAGTGACAGAGAGGACAACATTCGTGATGCTATGGAGTTCCATCTAGGACTGGGACTGCGTGACAGGGCTGTGTCTCTGCGCTTACTATTGTAATACATCCTGGCGTCAACCAAGCCTGAGAGATACAGACACCTGATGTGTTGGTCAGAAGATTTGAGCAATATCGTCAGTGACACATCCGTGAAGGGATGAGACTGGACTGAGTGGTCCCGGTCTTCCCAATGAGCCGATAACACGCTCAACTCTGTGTAGGAGCCGGTTAGAGCTGAAAAATCCCACACTGATTTTTGAAAGGGACTGATGAGGATTCGAACCCACGACCTTCTAGTCTTTGCGCTAACCACTACACTATGGTGATTTGTGTTGTTTTGTACTGTTTTTGTTTTGTTTGTTTTCCAGCGGACTGTTTTTGTTTGTTTGTTTTTTTGTTTCTTTGTTTGTTTTTAGAGCCATCGACACAAGATTTGACGTCACTAGTTCAATCCGAATGTTAAGAGTTCCATTGACAGCAAAGAAAACAAACGAGACAGTCTTGAAAGAAGGAAACAAACACACAAAAAGAACATTACTGAAGAAGGATAGGAAAAGACAAACAACATTTATAGGACAATTTTTGAGGCAAGAGAAATTTGAGCACCTGGTCGCAACAGGAAAAGTTGGAGAGAAAAAGAGCAGCAGGTAGACCCAGGGAGAAAATATTGGACAGATTTGCGGAGAGGATTAGGACAAAAAGGATAGGAGATATACCTGCTGCGACAAAAGATTGATTCATATGGAGGGCCATAATCGCCATGGCCATGTGGCAGGGCACATGATGATGATGATGATGATGATGATGATGATGATGATGATGATGATGATGATGATGATGATGAGTTCAGTCTCAGCCCAGAAATCAAAAGCTGGCCTACTGGCTGACATTCTTATTGCTTCAGTCATTCTGGTGATGTCAACAATAGCATTTCATAGCTCTCTTCACACCTCCTCTCCTCCCCATTTCAAGACTTTCCCAACGCGTGTGGTTTTGCGCAGGCCCGAGGAGTCTGAATACTGGCAGATGTAGGTGGAGCCGATATGGAGTTGTCAGAGTAAGATGAATCACTGTGGAACAAAGTCCAGAGTCTTGTATATAGCAGTGCTGGAGTCATGTTGTATATAGCAGTGCTGGAGTCATGTTATACATAGCAGTGCTGGAGTTGTGTTGTATATAGCAGTGCTGGAGTCATGTTGTATATAGCAGTGCTGGAGTCATGTTGTATCTAGCAGTGCTGGAGTCATGTTGTATATAGCAGTGCTGAAGTCATGTTGTATATAGCAGTGCTGGAGTCATAGTGTATATAGCAGTGCTGGAGTTGTGTTGTATATAGCAGTGCTGGAGTCATGTTGTATATAGCAGTGCTGGAGTCATGTTGTACATAGCAGTGCTGGAGTCATGTTGTATATAGCAGTGCTGGAGTCATGTTGTATATAGCAATGCTGGAGTCATGTTGTATATAGCGTTGCTGGAGTCATGTTGTATATAGCAGTGCTGGAGTCATGTTGTATATAGCAGTGCTGGAGTCATGTTGTATATAGCGGTGCTGGAGTCATGTTGTATATAGCAGTGCTGGAGTCATGTTGTATATAGCGGTGCTGGAGTCATGTTGTATATAGCAGTGCTGGAGTCATGTTGTATATAGCAGTGCTGGAGTTATGTTGTATATAGCAGTGCTGGAGTCATGTTGTATATAGCAGTGCTGGGGTTATGTTGTATATAGCAGTGCTGGAGTCATGTTGTACATAGCAGTGCTGGAGTTGTGTTGTATATAGCAGTGCTGGAGTCATGTTGTATATAGCAGTGCTGGAGTTGTGTTGTATATAGCAGTGCTGGAGTCATGTTGTATATAGCAGTGCTGGAGTCATGTTGTATATAGCAGTGCTGGAGTCATGTTGTATATAGCAGTGCTGGAGTTGTGTTGTATATAGCAGTGCTGGAGTCATGTTGTATATAGCAGTGCTGGAGTTGTGTTGTATATAACAGTGCTGGAGTTGTGTTGTATATAGCAGTGCTGGAGTCATGTTGTATATAGCAGTGCTGGTGTCATGTTGTATATAGCAGTGCTGGAGTCGTGTTGTATATAGCAGTGCTGGAGTTGTGTTGTATATAGCAGTGCTGGAGTTGTGTTGTATATAGCAGTGCTGGAGTCATGTAGTATATAGCAGTGCTGGAGTTGTGTTGTATATAGCAGTGCTGGAGTTGTGTTGTATATAACAGTGCTGGAGTCATGTTGTATATAGCAGTGCTGGAGTCATGTTGTATATAGCAGTGCTGGAGTCATGTTGTATATAGCAGTGCTGGAGTCATGTTGTATTTAGCAGTGCTGGAGTCATGTTGTATATAGCAGTGCTGGAGTTGTGTTGTATATAGCAGTGCTGGAGTTGTGTTGTATATAGCAGTGCTGGAGTTGTGTTGTATATAGCAGTGCTGGAGTCATGTAGTATATAGCAGTGCTGGAGTTGTGTTGTATATAGCAGTGCTGGAGTTGTGTTGTATATAGCAGTGCTGGAGTCATGTTGTATATAGCAGTGCTGGAGTCATGTTGTATATAGCAGTGCTGGAGTTGTGTTGTATATAGCAGTGCTGGAGTCATGTTGTATATAGCAGTGCTGGAGTCGTGTTGTATATAGCAGTGCTGGAGTCATGTTGTATATAGCAGTGCTGGAGTCGTGTTGTATATAGCAGTGCTGGAGTTGTGTTTTATATAGCAGTGCTGGAGTTGTGTTGTATATAGCAGTGCTGGAGTTGTGTTGTATATAGCAGTGCTGGTGTTCTGTTGTATATAGCAGTGCTGGTGTTCTGTTGTATATAGCAGTGCTGGAGTCATGTTGTATATAGCAGTGCTGGAGTTGTGTTGTATATAGCAGTGCTGGTGTTGTGTTGTATATAGCAGTGCTGGTGTTGTGTTGTATATAGCAGTGCTGGAGTCATGTTGTATATAGCAGTGCTGGAGTCATGTTGTATATAGCAGTGCTGGAGTTGTGTTGTATATAGCAGTGCTGGTGTTGTGTTGTATATAGCAGTGCTGGAGTCGTGTTGTATACAGCAGTGCTGGAGTTGTGTTGTATATAGCAGTGCTGGAGTTGTGTTGTATATAGCAGTGCTGGAGTCATGTTGTATATAGCAGTGCTGGAGTTATGTTGTACATAGCAGTGCTGGAGTTGTGTTGTACATAGCAGTGCTGGAGTTGTGTTGTATATAGCAGTGCTGGAGTCATGTTGTATATAGCAGTGCTGGAGTCACGTTGTACATAGCAGTGCTGGAGTTGTGTTGTATATAGCAGTGCTGGAGTCATGTTGTATATAGCAGTGCTGGAGTTGTGTTTGTATATAGCAGTGCTGGGTTGTGTTGTATATAGCAGTGCTGGAGTCATGTTGTATATAGCAGTGCTGGAGTCACGTTGTACATAGCAGTGCTGGAGTTGTGTTGTATATAGCAGTGCTGGAGTCATGTTGTATATAGCAGTGCTGGAGTTGTGTTGTATATAGCAGTGCTGGGGTTGTGTTGTCAGCAGCAGTCTGTTTCGTACAAATCCCATTTAGACACCATCACTTCTCAAATGTCAGCACAGAGAGAAAGAGAGAGAGAGAGAGAGAGAGAGAGAGAGAGGAGAGAGAGAGAGAAGACAGACAGAGAGACAGAAAGAGAAAGAGAGAGAGAAAGAGAAAGAGAGAGAGAGAGAAAGAGAGAGAGAGAAAGAGAGAGAAGAAAGAGAGAGAAAGAGAAAGAGAAGAGAAAGAGAGAGAAAGAGAGAGAAGAGAGAGAGAGAAGAGAGAGACAGAGAAAGAAAGACAGACAGACAAACAGACAAACAGACAGAGAATCCTTATTTTCCAAGAGTATAGATACTACTAGTGCATGGGCCACCTTACGTATCTACAGCCTATAGGCATTGTTACTTATGTTTCGTTGTTTATCTACTTACATATCAAAAACAAAGGACGGTAAGAAACAAGGTGCTGCAGAAGAATTTTAAAATTAAAAAATATGCTGAGCAAGGGAGCAAGAAAGCGAGATAGATAGAGAGAGAGAGAGAGAGAGTGAGAAAGAAAGAAAGAGAGAGAGAGAGGGAGAGAGAGAGATGGGTGGGTGGGGAGTGAAGGGGGGGGGGAGGTGTGAATTTGGAAAGGAAAACCATTTCACATGTAATACACTGACAGCGTTATCGATCTGGGCCTGCATGTCGACTTGATATGATTTATTCACTTGGATGTTGATTGAAAATGAAACACTGTACCACACAACGACAGCTTTCAAACAGAGGCAGGAGGTGGGGGGTGGGGGTGGGGGTGAAGTTGGTACAAGTTCACAAGTTTTCTTTCAAGACCAGAACTGACCTAAAGAATTAATACTGATATAACAATGGTGAATGATATAGAATAGTAATAAACATATGAATGAACATAACAAAATCCATAACAGGTCTAGGCAGCACCGCAACAACCTCGCCTAGTGATATTCAAATAAAACTTCTTTTTTTTTTCAGCCATTGTTAACAAATGAAAACGACCAGGCACGAATAATGTTGATGCGTGTTTTACTTTCAGGTTTTGCTGATTTTTTCTCATGACACTTTATAAATGAACGCACTCATAGCCTTGTTCTACTGTATTCCTGAGGTAATTGTTATTGCAGATTATGCCTTTCCCACAAATAATCATGGTAACCACGTTATTATCCAGGACTCCAGAGCACCGTGTTACTCTCTCAGTCCTTTTCTTATCTCTCCTACAGAGTGTGTGTAGATGAACAGGTTCTGTGTACAGTAAGGTACCGCATAGCAGACACTTGTGCCGTGTTTAGTTCTGTTTCAGAATCCTTATGACAAGCCGAGCAATTTCAGCTTGTAAAATGTGGCGCCATATTTTCAGGTCCTCCCAGCTCTCTTATACCCCCACCTGCCCCTCTTCCGTCATTTTCGATTTGATTAATTAGCTGATTAATTAATCAAGTGATTTTCATTCTGTTTGGCTTTCAACATGTGTCTGTTTATTCCCCGAACTAGAGGCCAGCTTGTGACTGTGTTTTCAGGGTTTATGCAAATGTGGAGGCGAGAAGGTCTGGAGGTTCTGATTGGTCATTGCCCTGACTACAGCTGTCTCCGTAATGCACGTGGGTATTGTCTGCACGTGACCCCCACGCGCTCTTTGTCCATGCTTACCTCCTGCGCGCGCGCACACACACACATATACACACACACGCCTATACATACACACACACATATACAGGCACCTATACACACACAAATATATATACATATATATATAGATATGTGTGTGTGTGTGTGTGTGTACAGATACATACATACATACATACATACATACATACATACATACATACATACATACATACATACATACATACATACATACATTGTGTGTGTTTGAGGGTAGTTGTGTGTGAGTAGGCATCAGTAACAAACATCATTAACTGCTTCCATTTATTCATCAGCTTTGCCTATCACTTTTTCCTCACATGCTGCTCTTCTGCACTTTTTTAAGGGTAGGGTAGGGTAGGGTAAGGTAGGGTAGTGTAGGGTAAGGCAGGGTAGGGTAGTGTAGGATAGGGTAAGGTAGGGTAGGGTAGGGTAGGGTAGGGTAGTATAGGGTAGGGTAGGGTAGGGTAGGGTAGGTTAGGGTAGGGTAGAGTAGGATAGAGTAGGGTATGGGATGGTAGGGTAGGGTAGGGTAGGGTAGGGTAGGGTAGGGTAGGGAATCATTTTCACTGCAGACAAACGGACACGGTGATAAGTTGACCATTACCTGCTTCAACCTGACGCTAGTTTTACTCACCTGTACCGCTTGTTTGTTTGTTTACTCACCTGTACCGCTTGTTTGTTTGTTTACTCACCTGTACCGCTTGTTTGTTTGTTTGTTTGTTTACTCACCTGTACCGCTTGTTTGTTTGTTTGTTTACTCACCTGTACCGTTTGTTTGTTTGTTTGTCTTTGTACGGGACAGGGTGTGGGAAGGGAAGAAGGTTTCATTGAATACGCTGTATTTAAACCGATCAGGATTTTAAAAAATTGATTAGAAAATGGAAAGTTGTCAAACCAATCCATAGTAGATTGTAGTTGTTAAAACAGTTATTGGAGTTATTGGAGTTATTTCAAGAGGAATTCACCGCGCTCGGACAGCTCCATATGCGCGCTCCACCCAAATCCGCCAGCAATTATCTGACAGATTTCCTGAGCCTGTACAAAACCCTATACGCTGGCAAGGTCTTGAAACGGGGAAAGGGGAGAAGGGACCTGTCAAACACTAAGCTGACACCACCAGAATGATGGAAGCATTAAGATGGGAAGTGAACAGGCCAGTGGACCTATCA
>JAPXFY010003291.1:12500-15000 GCA_030674185.1 Monoplex corrugatus
ATATTTACTGACAGTTGAGAATTGTGCGGAAAAACAGAGATCAAAATGGGAAAGGCAGCTACTAACGTTCTCTACTGATTTGCCTTTTCTGTCTGCATGTAACAATAGGTGTGACAGGGTGATGAAGTTTACGGTGTGCAGCTAAAGGGGAAGCCTGGCGTAGAGTTATCTTGTAGATATGTAGTATGTCTGCCGCTCCACCTGTCCAGCGCCACAAAGTTCATTCCATCTAAAACATCTAGCATCCTCCTCATCATCATGTGCCAGCCGCACGGCGTTGGCGATCTTGGGTCTCCATACCAATCTATCCTTTGTCGCTGTAAGTACATCTCCCACCCTCTCCGCAAGTCCGTCTAACATTTTCTTCCTGGGCTTACCTGGTGTTATTTTTCCTTCCAGCTTTCCTGTTGTGACTAGGTGCTCTAATTTCTTTTGCATCATAAAATGTCCAATAAATATTGCTTTTCTTTTTCAAATCTTCTTCATTAATGTTCTTTTTGTGTCTGTTCCTTTCAAGACTGTCTCGTTTGCTTTATTTTTCCGTCCATGGAACTCTTATTCTTCTTCGTAGAAACCACATTTCAGCTGCCTCAATCTTGTTCTGACTTTGCGTGTTGACTTCAAGCGTGCCCATGGAAACAAAAGACAGGCTTACCAATACAATCTTTGTACCCACACTGACCTACTAATACCAGACCTGGACATTAATCAAAACTTTGAGAACAAGATCACAACCTGTGAGAGGACATGTTTCAAAAAGCAGCAGAACAAGACCAGTATGACACGACCAGAAACAAATAGATCCTAGAGAGGGTTGGAACAACACCTGTCAACGGTCACATCACGCAACAGCGGATTAAGTGGTATGGCCACCGGACAGGATGCCAGTCAACCAGCCAGCCCTTGGAGCTTACAACACCAGATGCCAGTCAACCAGCCAGCCCTTGGAGCTTACAACACCAGATGCCAGTCAACCAGCCAGCCCTTGGAGCTTACAACACCAGATACTCAGGTTTCACAGGCAAGGAAGACCATGGCGGCACTGGATAGATAGAGTGGCCGATGTCTCACATCTTTGACACTACGCCAGGTTTCTTGAGTTTGCTGTTGTCTGTGTGACCTTGACCTTGACCTTGGTACCTTACCTTCCACACTTGACCGCTTTCGCGACTCCTGATCTGTCCACACCTTTGACCAACCTTTGGTAAACGTCCACCCGTAAAGATATGAGAAAATCATACTCGTACATTCTACTGACAGACAGACATACACACAGACATGGACTCAGACACACAGACTCACACACACACACACACACACACACACACACACAGACTCAGACGCACACACACACACACACACACACGTGGGCACGCACGCACGCACACACACGCGCGCGCGCACGCACAAACACACACACACAAACACACACACACACACGCATGCACACACACAACACACACACACACAAACACACACACACACACACGCACGCACGCACACAACATACACACACACACACACAAACACACACACACATACACACACACACACAAAGACACACACACGCACACAAAACACACACACACACACACACACACACACACACAAACACACTCATACACAAACACACACAAACACACATACACACACACACACACACACACACACAACACACAAACACATTCACACACAAACACACACAAACACACACACAAAAACACACACACACACACAACACACAAACACACACATACACACACACAACACACACACACACACACACATACACACACACACAAACTAACTACAGACTCTTTGCATTTTCTCTCAGCCACACCTTGTTGTATAAGTAGGCAGAAAAAGTCAGATGACTAATCGTTCTCTCACGTCGATACTCACTGAAGATGACCCAGCTAATGAGGACAACCGCCCAGTAATGACCAGCGGGGGTTTTGTCTGACAAAACACACCTGGTTGAGGTAAAGCACTCACCTTATCGTCTGACTGCACAGGTGTGAATTTCGCTCGAGCAAAACTATGTGCGTGGTGCCTCCAGCCCACCCAGCTACGAATGGGTGCCTGACCCTCTTTAACCCTTTGACTCCTGCACCCTATCCACCAACTGCAAAAACTTAACCCTTTGACTTCCTCACCCTATCCACCAGCTTCCTGCACGAAGCTAGTGGATAGGTTAAGGGAGTCAAAGGGTTAAGTTTTTGTTCTGATAGCATGGTCGACAGTGCGGGACAGTGGTAAACTGAGTGCGGGAGTCAAAGGGTTAAGTAAACAGCGAGGGAGAGGAGATAGGTGTCAACTTTGTCTTGCTGACACACAGGGAAGTTAGGTGTCAACTTTGTCATGCTGACACACAGGGAAGTTAGGTGTCAACTTTGTCATGCTGACACAGAGGGAAGTTAGGTGTCAACTTTGTCATGCTGACACACAGGGAAGTGAGGTGTCAACTTTGTCATGCTGACACACAGGGAAGTTAGGTGTC
>JAPXFY010003291.1:20000-22377 GCA_030674185.1 Monoplex corrugatus
TACTGCTGTGTGGACAACAACACGTTTTCCTTATCACTATGGCCAGGCCTGTGTCCTGTAGACATCTATACTGCTGTATGGACAACAACACGTTTTCCTTATCACTATGGCCTGTGTCCTGATGACATCTATACTGCTATGTGGACAACAACACGTTTTCCTTATCACTATGGCCAGGCCTGTGTCCTGGTGACTTCTATACTGCTGTGTGGACAACAACACGTTTTCCTTATCACTATGGCCATGCCTGTGTCCTGGAGACATCTAGACTGCTGTGTGGACAACAACAGTTCTCCAGGTAGAAAGAAACTCTAGGGAGAGCTAGACAACAGAAGGTCTTCAGAGAAGTAACCCCCTTTAGACAAGTGTTTCGGCCCTGAATTCCTTACACTCTCGGGGGCCGGGCCACATCCAGGTCATGACTCCTGGATGCCCTTCTGCTGTTGTCTATATTTTTTTTCCCACGCTGGGGAGCGAACCTGGGCGATTCTGCGCTTCAGAACTGCGGTACGCGGTTTTACCAATGTGCTAACGGGGCACACATCATCTGTAGGGAATTTAATCCTTATGAAGTTCACTTTTGGTTCCTCCTTGCCCATATCCAGCTTGAGCTCCTTTCTGCTGCCTCTGCCATCGCTTTAAGGGCTCTAGTCCTCTTCTTCCCAGAAATGGCGAGTTGTTTCATGAGATCATAAGCGGAGGTGCCCACAAACCCTCTTGCCCCGACCTCTATGGCGAAGATTTTGACCCGCAGACCCGCTTTCTTCAGGGTGCTGGCAAGACCGGCGTATTTTTCGGTCTTGTAGATATGTGCTTCTTCCATTCTGCTTTCGTATGGCACAGTGAGTTCTATCAGAATCACTTGTTTCGAGGAGTCAGAGTGGAGAGCGATGTCTGGTCTCATGCCTGTCTTGCTGATGACATCTGGGTAATTTCTTCACTCTGGGAGGTCTGCTGTACACTCCCAGTCGACTGCTCCATCCAGAAGACCCTTTGGCAATGTGCTGGTTGTCATAGCACTTTCGGGCCAGACCTGTTTCCCTCCTGCTTTGTAGAACGTTGTCATAGCAATTGGTGCGTTTGGGGTCATGGTTTTTTCGCTAACCACGTCTGTGATCACTTTCAGAACTTGGTTGTGCCTCCATGTATACCTTCCTTGGGCTAGCGCTACTTCGCAAGAGCTTAGGACATGTTCCACTGTTTGTTTCTTCTGACAGAGCGGACATGCTGGGTCGTCTGATTTCCCCCATTTCACTAAGTTTGCATTCGAGGGGAGCAGGTCATATACAGATCTGAGGAGGAAGCTTATCCTTAGAGGAGCCATGTGCCACATATCGTTCCAGCTGAGACTTCTTTGGAGTGCACTGTCCCATGTTGTCCATTGCCCCTGTTGACCTTGCTGGACTGCCTTCTGCACTCTTTTGACATCTTCTTCTTCCTTCAACTCCTGTATGATCATGTCTCTTTTTTCCTTCCCTTTGGCTTTGGACCACCACTGTGTCCTGGAGACATCTACACTGCTATGTGGACAACAACACGTTTTCCTTATCATTATGGCCTGTGTCCTGGTGGCATCTATACTGCTGTATGGACAACAACACGTTTTCCTTATCACTATGGCCTGTGTCCTGGTGGCATCTATACTGCTGTATGGACAACAACACGTTTTCCTTATCACTATGGCCTGTGTCCTGGTGGCATCTATACTGCTGTATGGACAACAACAGGTTCTCCATATCACTATGGCCTGTGTCCTGGAGACATCTATACTGCTGTATGGACAACAACACGTTTTCCTTATCATTATGGCCAGGCTTGTGTCCTAGAGACATCTACACTGCTGTATGGACAACAACAGGTTCTCCATATCACTATGGCCTGTGTCCTGGAGACATCTATACTGCTGTATGGACAACAACACGTTTTCCTTATCATTATGGCCAGGCCTGTGTCCTGGAGACATCTATACTGCTGTGTGGACAACAACACGTTTTCCTTATCACTATGGCCAGGCCTGTGTCCTGGAGACATCTATACTGCTGTATGGACAACAACACGTTTTCCTTATCACTATGGCCAGACCTGTGTCCTGGAGACATCTATACTGCTGTGTGGACAACAACACGTTTTCCTTATCACTATGGCCAGGCCTGTGTCCTGGAGACATCTATACTGCTGTGTGGACAACAACACGTTTTCCTTATCACTATGGCCAGGCCTGTGTCCTGGAGACATCTATACTGCTGTGTGGACAACAACACGTTTTCCTTATCATTATGGCCAGGCCTGTGTCCTGGAGACATCTATACTGCTGTATGGACAACAACACGTTTTCCTTATCATTATGGCCAGGCCTGTGTCCTGGAGACATCTATAC
>JAPXFY010003292.1:0-5000 GCA_030674185.1 Monoplex corrugatus
GATAATCTTTTATGTAACAGCCTCCCATTGATCACGCTAAACTGAAGCGTGAACCCTGTGTCTCATTCATTGGTAGAGGAAAGTTTGAGTGAGCATTCCAGAGTATCATCATCAACAGGGCTGACTTAATGGTTCCCTGGCAATGGCTTTGATTGAGAATTACTTGTGTGGAGATGAAAATGAATCAGCTCAAGCTGTGTCTTCTTGTGTCCTATCTCTTCCTTTAACGAGAATGGTTCTTCTACATGACGCTGGTAACAAGTTGTTTTTGTTTGTTTGTTTGTTTGTTTGTTTGTTTGTTTGTTTGTTTGTTTGTTTGCTTGCTTGTTTGTTTCATCCCTATGCCGTATTTTTTTCCGTTCATGAATTAATTCTATGCAAGGAAGTTGACAGATTATGAGATATTGCTTCAACACTGGCACTTCAGTAATAACTTGGAGATCCTATTTCCGCATGACCACACCTCCTCATGTAAATTCTTCCTACTTTAAGAATACTCATTTATCCTTGGAATAAAATTTCATAAAAATGATTGTGACACAATTGTGTCCCCTTATTACATACTGACTGAAATGCGTTGAGAAGGTGATAGACTGATAGATTGGCGTACGTTAATTAGAGAAAGAGAGAGAGAGAGAGACAGAGAGAGACAAAGAGACAGAGAAAGAAAGAGTGAGATAGAGAGAGAGAAGAGAAGAGAAGAGAAGAGAAGACAGAGACAGAGACAGACAGAGAGATAGATAGACAGATAGACAGAAAGTGAGACAGAGAGAATAGCAAGGACAAGGACAATGATATCACATTTTCCAGTGGTAGACAATATCTCTGAAGGCCAGTTTTCAAACTCGCTGATGCCAATTTAATATCTGCCTAGAACTAAATATTCTGGTAACGAAATGCATGCTGAGTCAGTAATATATGACATGGTGAAAATGAAGAACTTGAAACTTGAAAACACTCTATTCCTTCAGGGTTGTAACGTTAGATCCCATGGATCTGTCTTATGGCTAGTCCTTGATGCAAGCAAGATAGAATGCAAATAGAAGGAAAGCAACAACAACAAAAACAAAATAAAAAAGCAAACAAACAGGGTGACAGTGGTGTCCAACTAACAGCCAAAGACAGAGGTGCTGGGCACGAAGAAGCAGTCAGGCAGAAAAGTCTGTTACTAGCTGGCACCACTCCTGTATCTTCTCTCTGCTAAAGCGCCGCAAAGTAATTGGCCAACAATCAAATTGTCCTGTCTGTGCATGAGCCGTGTGCACTGGAGCTGAGTTATCTCCCCTGGTGGACTCACTGCCTTCCCCTGTCTCTGTCTACCATGACGGACAGTTGTTCACTGGTTTGACGTCATGCTTTGTTAAGTAATGATACAACACAAATAAATGACGAAATAACACAAACACACAGAAACACGAGAAGAAGACAAAGTAAACACAGCAATAACAATCTGTACAATAACAACATCACCAAAACCGATAGTCATTTTCTTCCCAATAGAATTTAACAATAAAGCACAGTCAGTTGAAGACATCTAATCTAAAACCATGTCTTTGCATTATGACATTTGTGCTTTTCAACAGCCCCCTGCCCACCAAAAATATCACTTGAAACTAACAGAGCTACAATATACAGTTAGAGATGGAATACAAAAACAAATTATGTAGGAACACAAAAAGAACAAAAAGGAACACAACAATAACAAGCCTTACATGAACAGCAACACCAAAACATATAGTCATTCTCTTCTCTTCCTGTTCCTCCTCTGATCCAGTAAAAGTGTGACCAACGGGGAAACTGATGAGACACAAAAGAACACAGGATTCTCCAGTTCTGTCTCTTGGATGCAGCAATAACCATATCAAGCATACTAAGAGTTGTCAAGATTTTGACATTGTCACCCAGCTAGTTCACCGTTGGTTTAAGTGATTTTCTTCTTCCACCGTGTTCTGAAGGACAGGGTTAGGACAGCATGGAATGGTAGATGATTTGACCAAACCAAACAAGTTTACATCATGTCACAGTGGCTGCATGAAGTGCTTTGGGGCCCTCCAACAAGATATTGATTCTGAAGTGCACATACTTTCCAGCCTGAAGTACAAAGGTCATCACTACCATCTATATGGTGATTTATAACATCTCACTTGATAGAAACATAGGATACATATAGAATTTGATCTGCAAGTATCCGGGGAATAGGATACAGTCTTTTTTTTTTTTTTTTTTTGATTGACTGATTACATATTTGACTTCATATAGTTTGTACTTAAAAATTGAATAAATACACAGGCTACGTTGAATAATCAGTCGTGTGAGAGACGTTGGTGCATACATTTGGAGGTGTGGCAGAGGGAGGGTGACAGAGGGGAAATTTATAGGAAGGCAAAAGAAATACGGAAAGAAAGGTGAGGTGTCATGGTTTTGAAAGAAAAAAAATGATATGATGGATGTGAAATGGGGTAAAAAAAAAAAAACTTGTTAAAATGTTCCAAATAAACTTTGTGAGAATTCATGTGAAGGTTTGATGTGTACATCTGACATTTTCTCCCCATTACATCAACTCCTCTCTCCTCTCTGTCTCTGTCTGTCTGTCCATGTGTCTGTCTGTCTCTCCATCTATCTCTGTCTCTCTCACTCTCTCTCCCCTTCTCCCTCTCTCTCTCTCTCTCTCTCTCTCTCTCTCCCTCTTTCTCGTTCTCTCTCTCTCTCCATCTCTCTCCATCTCTCTCTCTCTCTCTCTCTCTCTCTCCCTCCTTCTCTCTCTCTTTCTCTATCAACCCCCACCTCCTACCACCCCATCAAAGTTTTCAGTGACGCAAAGAAAGGAGGAACCGCATGTCATTCTGCAGTCTGGACATCTGTATTACTGATGGCAACTACTGCACCAGCCACAATGCCCGCAACCACAAGACAAGCCAAACACAGACTGATGGAAGATGGCCAGATTCTGTTCCATCTTTTTCTCTCCACCTCCACGAGCTTACCACATGGCACTACTGCGCCCTCTCATTCTGTGAGGGGCAGATAACTGACGTTTAACCAGCAGGTGGCGTTCGCCTCCAAACACGTCGCCATAGGAAGTCCACATTTCATCCCCATCATTATCCGCCTCCCAGCCCCCTGTGATGTCTTAAAACGGAAATTGTAGTTAGAGAGGGCATCAATATTTTAGGAAACAATTTTCCATTCAACCGTCTGTGAGGGTGAGTAGACAAATTCTTCACTGTCTTGTGGTGCCCATGTGGGCAATGAAGGGCGGTGCTATCAAAATTTGATCCCCTCTGTAATTATCCTCCTATCTATCACGTTAAACTGAGGCGTGAACCTTACATCCCGTTCATCTGGAGCTGTTGGCCAATGGTAAGCTGGATGTTGAAGTGAGCAAGGTGTGAATATTATCACCAACAGAGCTACTTCTCTGGCTCCCTACCATGACTTTGATTGAGAGCAACTTTGTGTGGAAATGAAGATGAACCAGGTTTTGCTGTGTGCCTCTTGTGTTTGATTTCGTTCTCCGACAGGACTACTTCTTCAACAAGATGCTGGTAGCCAGTGTTTGTCATTGGTACACTGTTGTTGTTGTTGGTGGTGGTGGTGGTGGTGGTGGTAGTGGTGGTGGTGTTATTGTTGTTGTTGTTGTTTTCTTAATTGTGTGCAAGACATTGATGGGTATTGTGACACTGCCTCAATACAGAATCTCCATCCACGACTTTTAAATATTTTTTACCTCCATTCCACCCTAATCTGTTCCCATGACCACACACCTTGCTTTACATTATAACAAAATATAACAAAAACATTAAAGGAATTGTTTGTGAGACACTGTTGTGGACCCTTGTTACATACTGACTGGAATGGGCTGATGGGGTGACACACTGAAAGAATGGAATAAAGAAAACAATCACACACACACACACACACACACACACACACACACACACACACACACACACCACACACACACACACACAAACACGTGTACACACTGACACGTGTACACACACACGTACACACACACACGTACACACACACACACACACACACACACACACACGCATCAATACACATGCACACACACACACATACACACACATACATACATACATATATACATACATACATACATACATACATACATACATACATATATACACACATACACATGCGCACACACACATACGCACGTTCAAACACAAACACATATGCACACATACACACAGACATCCAGACGGACAGACACACTCACACATACACACAAACAGAGAGAGAGAGAGACAGACAGACAGACAGACAGACAGAGACAGAGACACAGAGAGAGAGAGACAGAGAGAGAGACAGAGAGAGAGAGAGACAAACGCTACTTAAATGAATTCCTGACATAAACCAAATTAATAGTCAAACGATACCATTGATGAAACTGCAAGTTCAAACACAATGTGTACAAATATCAAATAACGCTTCAAATATCGTACGTCGCACTCATGCATAATGCGGTTTTTAAAAACATATATCAACGCCATAAGACCAAATGATTGTGTGAACAATTCATACTCGTTACATATCTCACATAGATGACCATACACTATGGTCAAATTAAATCTGAGAGTACCAGAAGTTGTGTTTTTGTCCTTCGTTTCTGAAACAGTGTCTTATGATCAATAAGCGGTAGCAGAAATCTTATGCTTAAACAAACAAGACATGCAGTAATACGCTATCATTTTCAAAGATAATTTGTGTAACAAAGATGAAGAAAACCAACAAAAAATGTAACTGCTGTGTTGTGTTTTTTCAGACAAACAAAACAGTCAAAGAAAAACAAAGAAAATACCTTCCTGATAATAATTTGAAGAAATAAAGAAAAGAACAAAGAAAGAAAGAAATGCACAAAGTGAGGGGTGGGGAAGCACAAGAACAGAACTTTGAAAACGTGACAGACAGCAAGAACATCAAAATTAAACAAAAAACAGACAGGGTGACAGTGGTGTCCAACTAACAGCCAA
>JAPXFY010003292.1:10000-22373 GCA_030674185.1 Monoplex corrugatus
TTCCCTTGTGTAACGTTCTACATCTTTCCCTTGTGTAACGTTCCACATCTTTCTCTTGTGTAACGTTCCACATCTTTCTCTTGTGTAACGTTCTACATCTTTCTCTTGTGTAACGTTCTACATCTTTCTCTTGTGTAACGTTCCACATCTTTCTCTTGTGTTAACGTTCACATTTTTCCCTTGTGTAACTTTCCACATCTTTCTCTTGTGTAACGTTCCACATCTTTCTCTTGTGTAACGTTTTTACATCTTTCCATTGTGTAACGTTCTACATCTTTCTCTTGTTTAACGTTCTACATCTTTCTCTTGTGTAACGTTCCACATCTTTCTCTGTGTAATGTTCTACATCTTTCCCTTGTGTAACGTTCTACTTCTTCTCTTGTGTAAGTTCTACATCTTTCCCTTGTGTAACGTTCCACATCTTTCCCTTGTGTAACGTTCTACATCTTTCCCTTGTGTAACTTTCCACACTTTCTCTTGTGTAACGTTCTCATCTTTCTCTTGTGCAACGTTCCACATCTTTCCCTGATGTAAACGTTCCACATCTTTCCTTGTGTAACGTTCCACATCTTTCTCTTGTGTAACGTTCTACATCTTTCTCTTGTGTAACGTTCCACATCTTTCTCTTGTGTAACGTTCCACATCTTTCTCTTGTGTAACGTTCTACATCTTTCCCTTGTGTTAACGTTTCCACATCTTTCTCTTGTGTAACGTTCTACATCTTTCCCTTGTGTAACGTTCTACATCTTTCTCTTGTGTAACGTTCTACATCTTTCTCTTGTGTAACGTTCCACATCTTTTCCCTTGTGTAACGTTCCACATTTTTCCCTTGTGTAATGTTCTACATCTTTCCCTTGTGTAACGTTCCACATCTTTCTCTTGTGTAACGTTCTACATCTTTCTCTTGTGTAACGTTCTACATCTTTCTCTTGTGTAACTTCACATCTTTCTCTTGGTGTAACGTTCCACATTTTTCTCTTGTGTAACGTTCTACATCTTTCTCTTGTGTAACGTTCCACATTTTTTCCCTTGTGTAACGTTCCACATCTTTCTCTTGTATAATGTTCCACATCTTTCTCTTGTGTAACGTTCTACATCTTTCCCTGATGTAATGTTCTACATCTTTTCTTGTGTAACGTTCTACATCTTTCTCTTGTGTGACGTTCCCACATCTTTCTCTTGTGTAACGTTCTACATCTTTCTCTTGTGTAACGTTCTACATCTTTCTCTTGTATAAGTTCCACATCTTTCTCTTGTGTAACGTTCTACATCTTTTCTTGTGTAACGTTCCACATCTTTCTCTTGTGTGACGTTCCACATCTTTCTCTTGTGTAACGTTCTACATCTTTCTCTTGTGTAACGTTCTACATCTTTCTCTTGTGTGATGTTCCACATCTTTCTCTTGTGTAACGTTCTACATCTTTCTCTTGTGTAATGTTCCACATCTTTCTCTTGTGTAACGTTCTACATCTTTCTCTTGTGTAACGTTCTACATCTTTCCCTTGTGTAACGTTCTACATCTTTCTCTTGTTTAACGTTCTACATCTTTCTCTTGTGTAACGTGCTACATCTTTCTCTTGTGTAACGTTCCACATCTTTCTCTTGTGTAACGTTCTACATCTTTCTCTTGTGTAACGTTCTACATCTTTCCCTTGTGTAACGTTCTACATCTTTCCCTTGTGTAATGTTCTACATCTTTCTCTTGTGTAATGTTCTACATCTTTCTCTTGTGTAACGTTCCACATCTTTCTCTTGTGTAACGTTCTACATCTTTCTCTTGTGTAATGTTCTACATCTTTCCCTTGTGTAACGTTCTACATCTTTCTCTTGTGTAACGTTCTACATCTTTCTCTTGTGTAATGTTCTACATCTTTCTCTTGTGTAATCTTCTACATCTTTCCCTTGTGTAACGTTCTACATCTTTCTCTTGTGTAACGTTCTACATCTTTCCCTTGTGTAACGTTCCACATCTTTCTCTTGTGTAACGTTCTACATCTTTCCCTTGTGTAATGTTCTACATCTTTCCCTTGTGTAACGTTCCACATCTTTCCCTTGTGTAACGTTCTACATCTTTCCCTTGTGTAACGTTCTACATCTTTCTCTTGTGTAACGTTCTACATCTTTCTCTTGTGTAATGTTCTACATCTTTCCCTTGTGTAACGTTCTACATCTTTCCCTTGTGTAATGTTCTACATCTTTCTCTTGTGTAACGTTCCACATCTTTCCCTTGTGTAATGTTCTACATCTTTCTCTTGTGTAACGTTCAACATCTTTCAATTGTGTAACGTTCCACATTTTTCCCTTGTGTGACGTTCTACATCTTTCCCTTGTGTAACGTTCTACATCTTTCCCTTGTGTGACGTTCCACATCTTTCCCTTGTGTAACGTTCTACATCTTTCCCTTGTGTAACGTTCTACATCTTTCTCTTGTGTAACGTTCTACATCTTTCCCTTGTGTAATGTTCTACATCTTTCCCTTGTGTAACGTTCTACATCTTTCTCTTGTGTAACGTTCTACATCTTTCTCTTGTGTGACGTTCTACATCTTTCCCTTGTGTAACGTTCTACATCTTTCCCTTGTGTAACGTTCTACATCTTTCCCTTGTGTAACGTTCTACATCTTTCTCTTGTGTGACGTTCTACATCTTTCTCTTGTGTAACGTTCTACATCTTTCCCTTGTGTAACGTTCTACATCTTTCTCTTGTGTAACGTTCTACATCTTTCCCTTGTGTAACGTTCTACATCTTTCCCTTGTGTAACGTTCTACATCTTTCCCTTGTGTAATGTTCTACATCTTTCTCTTGTGTAACGTTCTACATCTTTCTCTTGTGTAACGTTCTACATCTTTCCCTTGTGTAACGTTCCACATCTTTCCCTTGTATTTTTTTTTACTATATGTTCTTGAGGGAGGTGGGGAGGTTTTCTTCTGTCTCATCACAGCCTACATGGAGGACAGATGTAGAACACCTTTTATCCACTCCTGCGAGCGGGAGGGATTCTTTTGCTGTTGTGTTTTAGCCTTTAATCCAATAGACAAAAATGATGCATGCATTATTCATTCTCTCTTTGTCTATCTCTCTGTCTCTGTCTCTGTCTCTTGTGTATCTCTGCCTCTGTCTATCTGTCTCTCTGTCTGTCTGTCTATCTCTCTCTCTCTCTCTCTGTCTGTCTGTCTCTCTCTCTCTGTCCTCTCTCTCTCTCTCACTCTCTCTCTCTCTCACTCTCACTCTCCCTATCTTATTTTCTCTTTTTTGTCCGCTCTCTCTCTCTTTGTCGGTGGTTCTCTTGTTTCTTTGTCTTCTCTTTCTTTCCCTCCCCCTCCCTCAAGGGAAGGGTTCAGTTTGTCCTTCTGTCTTGTTGTCAGGATGTGTGGTAAGGGCAGTCAGAGTTGTGGAAGGGTGGGGGGGATGGTGACAGGAGCAGACGGAAGGATCAATAAAACAGACAGGACACTGACAATGCTCAAGCCTTAAAACAGTGGACAAAGTATTCCTGCCATACTGAACACACAACACAACACAACACAACACAACACAACACAACACAAGCCATACCACATAACATAACGCAACTCTTCAAAACAACAACACCACCCAGCACGACACAACACAACACACTACAACACTCCACAACTCAACACAACGAAAAATACACGACACGACACGCTATGACACGACACAACACAAAATAATGCAACGAAGCACAACACAACATAACAACGCACCACGCAACACAAACCACACAACACAACACAACGTGACACAAACCACACAAACTACATAACACAACACAAACCACACAAACTACATAACACAACACAAACCACACAACAGAACACAAACCACACAACTCAACACAAACCACACAAACATCACACAACACAAACCAACACAATATAACCAGAATCAGAAATATGTATTGGGAACAAACAGCTGCAATGAGAATAAAAAACGATACAAACTCTTTCCAAAACATCAAAAGAGGAGTCAGACAGGGTTGTGTTTTGTCACCAGATCTGTTTTCACTTTACAGCGAAAACATCATGAGAAACCCAGAGGAAGACCCAGGATTAAAGGTTGGAGGAAAAATGATAAACAACATTTGATACGCAGCTGACACCGTGCTAATTGCAGAAAGTGAAAGGGACCTACAAAACCTTGTGAATATACTAGAACTAGAAAGGAAAGGTAAGGGGTTGGAACTAAACAGCCAGAAGACTGAAGTCATGGTGATCAGTAAAAAACATGAAATCCCCTCATGCAAAATAACAGCAAACGGCACAGCCTTGAGACAGGTTGATAAGTTTAAATACCTGGGAACGATCATTTCACCAGATGGCAGATGCACATCAGAAATAGCCAGCAGAATTGGCCAAGCCAAAACAGCATTCAGGAAGATGACAAGCATTCTTACCAACAAATGCCTTATCAATTAACATCAGGAAGAGAGTTCTTGAATGTTATATAGAACCAATACTGTTGTACGGCTGAGAGGCGTGGACAGTCAACAAGCAAAACCAGAACAAGATTGAGGCAGCAGAGATGTGGTTTCTAAGAAGAATGTTGAGAGTTCCATGGACAACAAAGAATACAAACGAGACAGTCTTGATGGAGGCAGACACAAGTAGATCATTCATAAGGAAAATTAGGAAAAGACAGGCAACATCTATAGGCCATTTTACGAGGAAAGGGGAATTGGAGCACCTGGTCACAACGGGAAAGCTGGAGGGAAAGAGAGCACCAGGTAGACCCAGGGAGAAGATACTAGATGGACTTGCAGAGTGGCTGGGGTAAAAGAGGGTGGAATGGATGCTTGAGGTAACAAGAGATAGAGACAGATGGAAGTCCGTAATCGCCAACGCCATGTGGCAAGGCACCTGATGATGATGATGAAGAAGTAAGGGAGGTTTCCACGAGATATGTTAGATGGGACAGTTTCATTGTGCCACCTAGCGGCAAGCGTGGTTAGGCATTTACTAGGTAAGACTAGGTAGCATCGAGAGGATCTTGCCGACGAGGTAAAGATGGCAGCCATGCAAGTCGCTTTCGCGTTTGATGACGACTTTGTATTCTATTGTGAAATATGAGATGTTCATTGGTTAAAATCGACTTCCGCCTCGCATCCGTTTCACAGCACCTTTTTTTTTTCGCGCCCTCGCCACTCGCTAGCTCGCCACTTGCGCGCTAGTATGCTAGATTGTGAGGAACATGCCCCTGTGTCCTGATGACGGCAAGACACAACTCACGGTCACAATTACCACCACGTCCTATGACAACAATCAACCCGACAATTTAGAGACATCATTCATGGGACATTTTGCATAGCGCGTTTGTCACTGTCCCCGTTCCTGCTCCCGCCATCTAGCGGCCGTCCGAGATGGCGAGATGGTCCGGTAGGCGTGGGGCGGCCTCTGGAGACTCTCCAGCATCTCTGATTTCCATTCAATTAGGGAGAGCGGTCCGGGGAGGGTTGTTTCAAGGGGGGTCCTAGCAGCGCTGGCCCTTTAGCTAACGGCGTAAACGAGGCATGATGAACGGGGGCTTTATCCAGAACTGATGCCACGACAAAGCCTGTAACCTGAGGGACCGCCCCCCAGACACTGTACCCCCTACTTCCCCCCGTCCCCCACCCCCAAAAGGGTCTTAATGCGGCGGAGAGAACAAGCGTTAATTAAGGCGATTGCGCGGTAATTTAAAGTGTTTTAATGCGGTCCGCCTTTTAGAAGATTTCCCTGCTCTCAGGCCTAATATGATTGCGGGACGGGCGACTCCATTGATCTTGCACCATTGTAAAGCAAACAGCCCGTGCGCCCTGCCTCCCTCGTTTCCCCACAACTGTGTCAAGGCGGGGCAGGCCTGCGTGTGTTAACCCCCTCAATCCCACGTCCTATCTACCAGTTGTACACTCACTCACCCTATCCACCAGCTTTTCGCTCTCTGACCCTATCCCTAGCTCTTGGATTCTCTCACCCTATCCGCCAGCTTTTACTCTCTGACCCTATCCCTAGTTTTTTGACTCTCTCACCCTATCCACCAGCTTTTAGTTCTCTGACCCTATCCCTAGTTCTTTGACTCTCTCATCCTATCTACCAGCTTTTTATTCCTTCACCCTTATACACCAGGTCTTCACTCCCCCGCCTCACTCCTCGAGACTGGTCCTTTTGATAAAGCCGTAGACTTCAGAGTTCAATCCCAGCCCGCAACGTTAAACACTGGGCTATTTGCTGCCCATCTTAATGTTTCCATCATTCTGCTGGTGTCAGCTTTGTGCTTCATAGGTCCACTGGCCTATTTGCTGCCCATCTTAATGTTTCCATCATTCTGCTGGTGTCAGCTTTGTGCTTCATAGGTCCACTGGCCTATTTGCTGCCCGTCTTAATGTTTCCATCATTCAGCTGGTGTCAGCTTACTGTTTCATAGGTCCACTGGCCTATTTGCTGCCCGTCTTAATGTTTCCATCATTCAGCTGGTGTCAGCTTACTGTTTCATAGGTCCACTGGCCTGTTGGCTGCCCGTCTTAATGTTTCCATCATTCTGCTGGTGTCTGCTTTGTCTTTCATAGGTCCCTCCCCCCTCGTCTCCCCCCCCCCCCCCCTTCGCCTTCCCATTTTCAAGATCTAACCGGGCTATAGAGTTTAGCGCATGCTCACTGAGTCTGCCAGATCTTGTGGGCAGGTGTGGGTGTAGCTCACATGGAACTGTCCGAGCGCAGTGAATCCCCTGGAACAAATCATAAACCCTAAACTCATCCCCTCATCCTATCCACCAGCTTCGTGTCAGGATTTTGGAGTTTGTTAAATATGGATTCATTGTACTCAGTTAGCCCTGATATGGCTCAAGTGGTCGGCTGGGCTATGAACAATGTGAACCCACATCTGAAGTCCCAAAAGCGCTTCACCAACATCCGGCAGACACCTTGATCCTGCGCAAAATCCTGTGTGTCAGCAAGTTGTTGAAATAGGGAATAGAACGGGACTTATCAAACATTGACATCACCACAATGATTGGAGCGTTTAGATGAGCAGGATTGAGATCTTCAGTTCACGACTCTGTCAGAAGATTCAGCCAACCCATAAGGAAACATTGCAATCGTCTGGAGGACCCAACCCATGATCAATGAGCTAGCTGTATGGCGTTTAGACCATCACAATCACCATCATCATCATCATCACCACCATCATCAGCAACAGTAGCAGCAGCAGCATCACCATCATCATCATCACCACCACCATCATCATCATCACCATCACCATCACCACCATCACAATCACCACCATCACCATCACCATCATCACCATCATCATCATCATCATCATCATCACCACCACCATCAGCAGCAGCAGTAGCAGCATCATCATCATCATCATCATCACCATCATCATCATCATCATCACCATCATCATCATCACCACCACCACCGTCATCATCATCATCACCATCACCACCACCACCATCATCATCATCACCATCACCATCACCACCACCATCATCATCACCATCACCATCATCATCATCATCACCATGTGCCATACTGCAAGGAGTTGGCGATCATGGCCCTCTCTTTGAATCTATCTTTTGTCGCTGCAAGTACATCTCCTACCCTTTGTATCCCCACCCACTTTGCAAAACTTTCTAATATTTTCTCCCTGGGTCTACCTGGTCCTCTTCTTTCTCTTTTTTTTCCCCCTTGTTGGTAAAATTTCTTTTGCCTCATAAAATGTCCGATAAATGTGTCTTGTATTTTGATATACTTCTTTTAGATCAAATGAGCTAACTGTGACAAATTTGTAAAAACAAAATACAAGGAAGCTGCTGGACAGGGTGAGGAAGAAACAGATGAACAAACCGTTGCAGGAAGCTGATGGTTGACAGAATCCCAAGTAGTGTAGTGGTTAGGATTTCGCTTTGTCACCGCCACGGCCGTGGTTCGATTCCCCGCCATATGATATTCTAATACTGATGGTAAAGCACTGAAATTACTTGGTTTGTCAAGTGGCAGATCCGAGTTCAGTTCCTAATGTTAGGGCGTGGTTTTTGTTGCATCTGACCCGATAGGTCGGTTGGATTTGGCAGGCCAGACGTTATAACTGTACACTTTGCCAGCGCTTAGAGCTTATGGCAAGGTTTATGGGTTATGCTATGATCATGGCAAGGTTTATGGGTTATGCTATGATCATGGCAAGGTTTATGGGTTATGCTATGATCATGGCAAGGTTTATGGGTTATGCTATGATCATGTTTACATTTTCTCTGTCACATGGTTGGCATCCATGGCAACATTGCAAGTGGGTTTTATTCCGAACGCGGAGACTCTTTCTGAGAAACTGAAACTGAAACAGATGGATAGGGTGAGGGAGAGAAAGGGGGAACGAGCAAATTGCGGGAATCTGGTCGATAGGGTGAAGGAGACAAAGGGTTAACAAACACAAGTTGACCCCTGACCTCACTAATTGGACCAATCGTTGCCCGCCTGCCTGCCTATTGCCTCCCAGTGGGCAGCAAGTGATGATCATGTTCAGAGGAGGAAGGAGGGAGGGGGGGAGGTAGAGAAGATGGGGAGGGAGGGGGGACCGTTAAACAGTTATGTGGGTGGGTGGGGGGTAGGCCTGTCCAGAAGTGTAGCGGTTAGACCAAGTGATGAGAGCTTGGAGGCTGACGTTGGAGCTGTGTATGTGCGATGTGAGTGTGTGTGTGTGTGTGTTTATTGTGTGGACAGTTGCCTTTCCCTCTGTCAATAGCCGTCTGCTGTGTGTGTTGCATGGACACTTAGCTTCCTGACTCTGTGTCTGTCAATGGCCACGTCTGTGTGATGGAGTGGTAAGGCCAACCTGTGTGTTGACCTATGTTGTTGTGACATCTTGTGTTCGGGGACTCAGTTGATATGTGTCACTTAATCGATATGTACCACTGAATCGTTATTTACCACTCAATTGATATGTACCACTGAATCGATATGTACCACTGAATTGATATATAGGCCTACCACTGAATTGACTGAATTGATATGTACCACTGAATTGATATGTACCACTGAATTAATATGTACCACGTAATCGATATGTACCACTGAATTAATATGTACCACTGAATTGACTGAATTGATATGTACCACTGAATTGATATGTACCACTGAATTAATATGTACCACGTAATCGATATGTACCACTGAATTAATATGTACCACTGAATTGACTGAATTGATATGTACCACTGAATTAATATGTACCACTGAATTGACTGAATTGATATGTACCACTGAATTAATATGTACCACGTAATCGATATGTATCACTGAATTGATATGTAGCACTGAATTGATATATACCACTGAATCGGTATGTACCACGTAATCGATATGTACCACGTAATCGATATGTACCACGTAATCGATATGTACCACGTAATCGATATGTACCACGGAATCGATATGTACCACGTAATCGATATGTACCACGTAATCGATATGTACCACGGAATCGATATGTACCCCACTGTGTCTTAATATCGCCAGGCGTACGTGTGACATGGGCAGAGAAAATGTGTTGTTATTGTGTTGTTACGAGTGTTAAAACCAACTAGAGTTGATTCAAGCAAGATTCATCATCGCACTCAGACAGTTCCATAAACGCTTCACCCAAATCTGCCTAACACCATCTTACTAACTTTTTGACCTCGCGCTAAACCTTCTGCACAGGCAGGGTTTTGAAATAGGAAGGGGAACGGGGAAGCTGACACCACCGGAATGATTGGAGCATAAAGGTGTGTGTATGTGGGGAGGGGGGGGGTGTGGCCAGCAAACACACCAAGTTTTATGTTCTGGTGTAGATTCGAGCTCGAGACATGAAAGTGTTTGTCTGCAACTCTTTCAAGAAAACCAACCAGCCCGCTAAAAAAGAAAACAAGAAAAAAAAAAAAACAGAAAAAGAGAGGAAGACAGGAAGAAGGAAGGAAAGAAAGAGAACACAATTTCTTGTAACACTATGGTTATTAGAATTCTTATAAAAAAAAGTTATAAAAAAAACAAAAACACTCGTGACTTAATTTCTCTTCGCAAAACGCGTAAAATTTGTATTGGTGAATTTCGATTCAAAAGGACAGACAGCAATTAAACAAGTTAAAACCAGGCTGAAAATATGTGCCTGTCCTGTTTCATCCATCTTTCTTTTCTGGTAGTCTTTCCGTCTTTTTCTTTCATTCTTACTTTCTTCTAAATTGACACTTCGGGTGGTGTTTTGGTTTCATTTTTTTCCCCCGCCAATCTTAAATACCGGTACATTTAAATGATCGAATGTGGATTATTCTAAAGATCCTGTTTTCAAAGAGATTGCCACGTTGCCTCTGTCTGTCTCTGTCTCTGTCTTTGTCTCTGTCTCTTTCTCTGTCTTTGTTGCCACGTTGCCTCTCCCTGTCTCTGTCTCTGTCTTTGTCTCTTTCTCTTTCGCTGTCTCTGTCTCCCTTCGCCACCCTCTCTCTTTCTCTTCCCTTTCTTCCTCCAGTTATCTGTAGTTCTCCCTCCCACCCTACCCATTTCTTCACATTTTAAGAGGGACTGTTGACCTATTTCATTGAAGTCCTTTGAGTCCCAAGACCGATCAATTCAAAAAAATACAACATCAGTATGACAATCTTAAACTCGCTTTCGTTTTTTTTATTTGTTTGTTTGTTGTTGTTTTTGGGGGAAGGGGGTTTCCAAGAACATGAACATGATATTCTTTATGTATTGTCATCATCTGTAAAAGTGTTTCCCCGTTTAATCTGATAATAATAATAATAATAATAATAATAATAATAATAATAATAATAACAATAATAATGATAATGATAATAACAACAATAATAATAATAGTAATAATAATAATAATAATGAAAAAGTGTACAATGTAACATCCTGGTAACTAAGCATCTGAGCCACTTTGAACTTTACAGAAACTATGATGATTGAACACTAAGTTACCAATGAATCAGTTATACATGTATAAGCGTAACATGACACAGAACAAGAACAAAAAGCAACAGTTTGATACGCAGACTTTGTGTTCATTCAGTAACCTTGGCAATTAGACATGCAGCTACAGGGAGCCCCATACACATGCCTCTGATTGGCTGCTGGATGATTTCCGCCGGCCATCTTGTTTCTAAAATGTATTCCATCAGACAGTATGTAATAGTTTTATTTTAAACCTTATTTTCTAAACTTAGTCAATCCTTAATTCTCACCCCGAGATTGGTAACCCTTTCACATAACATACCGACCCCACAGGTGAGGGTTAAGGTTAGGGTTAGGGTAAGGGTAAGGACACTACCATTCACAATGGCGGCTACAACTGACATCTTCACACACAACCAACCACAAGTATGAAAACGTGTATATGGGGCTCAGTTTAGTTGTTGTGTCAACTGGCTTCGTAAATCTGTTTAAACCTTTGACTCCCGCACCCTGTCCACCAGCATCCCGCATTGCCAACCATGCTAGCACAGCAAAAACTTTACCCTTTGATTCCCTCATCCTATCCACCAGATTCCTGCAGGAAGCTAGTGGATAGGGTGCGGGAGTCAAAGGGTAAAGTTTTTGCAGTCAATGGATAGGGTGCGGCAGTCAAAGGGTAAATTTTTTGCAGTCGATGGATAGGGCGTGGCAGTCAAAGGGTTGATTAATTCATCACCAGGATGTTGCGTGTCGTCATCTGACAGAAGTTATGTCTCCAAGCATCGAAACAACTGAACAAAGACAGAAAGAGCAGACAGACATCGAAAAAGAAGTGATGGAAAACAACATGCAAACGGACAGTGTGAGTGAACAAACACTCGGGGAAGACAGAATTCAAGAACGTGGAGGATATGAACAAAGACAATCCGCACAAGAAGCATGTGAACAAAGAGTGTTAGAAAAAAGAACACATGAACAAAGAATAAATGTCACTTGTACAGTGATACGCAAAGCAGATGTGGATGATTCCGCAAAGAAGCAAAATGTTTCTCAAAAATCGTCGTCCAGAAAACTGAGTTTTGGGATTGATCAGATACTGAAGTCCAGAGAAGTTCACCACAAAAGGAAAGGTGATGTGCTTAATTATCGACACATCAACGATCATTGTATTCCGTCTCCATCCGCCAGCACTCGTGAAGACACTGGAGACGACTCTGACAATATGGACACTGAGCCAACATCCACACACAGTGTCTCTTTTCATAGTCATCATTTATATTCCTCAAGTCCAAGTGTACTCACATCTAATTCAAGTGCATTGACTTCCAATCAAAACGTACAACTTTCCAGTTCACATGTTCCTACATATGGTGTAAGTGCGGTCAGTTCTGGTCCCTATGGACTAAATTCTAATTCAAATGCTCCAACATCCGGTCTGTATGTATC
>JAPXFY010003293.1:0-22367 GCA_030674185.1 Monoplex corrugatus
CAAACAGCTTGCATGTAAATAATATGAAAACTCGGTACACATGTAGACTCATGTTTCTATTACTTCGCCTCTTCTTTTTTACCCCGCCCAACGGAAGTCGGCTATTTGGGTTGTTGGTAAACACCGCAAGGAATTTGAAGTACTCCTCCTAGAGAATTCAAACCACGGCACGAAACTCGGTCAGATGAAGTCAAGACTTGAGGAGAAAGTTTGCGAGGGGTTTTTGATACTCGAACGGTTTGGGTGGGGGGAGAAACAAAATTTGGCGAGAAACGTGAAACAGGAAGTGTGTCATAAATTGCATCATTAATGATTTGTGAAACTTCAGCAGTGTGTTCGGTAAGAGGAGATCACTGGTGTGACAATTGTGAGTCAAATTTTAAAGCGCCACCAACGGCACAGGAAGTGTGTCACTTTCAAAAGCTTTGAAAAATCACCCTTTTTTTTACCCGATTTGCTTCAAAAATTCATCTGTTAATGTAAATCCGGCAGATGAAGACCGTGAATGGATTCTTGATATCTTTGAAACTGTTCCCCGGGAAGCTCAAACTTTACCATTCTTTTTGAATCCTTCGGGAATAGTTTAAACTCAATCTAAATAGGGCTATATTGCCCTCTTGTGTTGTTCCTTGTTATTGATATTAGGAAAAGGGGCCCAGTTTGTTATCTTAAGAAAATGGAACCTTAAAATAAGAAATAATTACTTTTAAATGAAAGTTATTAAAAAAAAAAGACTTTTTTAAGGAAGTTTTTTTTTTAATTCGAGTAGGTCTAAATTTAAATCTATTGGTCATAAAGAGGCTTAAAAGGTCTTTTTTGCTGATAAACCCGCAGAAACCCTGTATGGAAAGTAAAAAAATTACTAAAAAATTGTTTCTGTTCTGTAATCCTGCGTGGACGCGCACTGTTTGAAGGCCCTGTTGTGCGCCGTGAGCTTTTTTGTTTAATTTTAAAATAAAAAAAGGGTTTTGCTTGAATTTATTTTACAAAAACATGTGTATATTTAGATCAATATATTTGTTTTCCTTAAAATTATTCTCATCTAAATTTTACAAATAATTTTTTTGTATAAATTATTTCTATATGCGGAACAAATAATTGAACCCGCGCGGGCCTAACGGATGTTTTTCCGCTCGCTCTTTTACTGTCTATGGTTTTTGATCAGTCTCGTCCAGACCTGAGAACACTTGAATTTCAGGAAGAACACAAATTCTCATGATTTAAACCATTTAAAGGCGATGAAACACGCTGGGAACAGGGAAACCTTGTGCCAACTTACGTCAGAAAGTTTATCTACAAATTCCCATAATTTACCTTGGTTTTCTGAAAAGTTTGCTAGTAATATTAACTGCACTTTGAAATGTGGATATCATATTGAATTTATTTATTATTAATGTGACAATGTATTAAGGCAAGGATATAATTACAGTATTTTGTATTTGGTTTAGCCTCGTTTTTTTACATTTCTAAAGATACGTGCCATCAAAGTCAGGCAACACAAACCTCTTTAAGACTTGAAACAATATCCCCCATTGCACATGCAAAACTAAGAAATTAGTTTTGAAATAAAGATATTATTTTTGTTAAGGAAAAAATTACAAATGTTTGAATGTTTACCTGATTTTTTGAAATTTCCCTCCTGTTTGGCAAGTGTTTGTCATGATTGTTCGACGTAAAGGTAGTTTAAACCCCAAAATTTAACGCTCGGGTTTTTCTAAATTTCGTTGAAACAAAAAATCTCCTTTAAAAGTTGAAAGAAAAAAAGATTTGAATTTATGGTCATAATTTCGATTTTGACGATTATTATCGTGTAATTGTTAAGTGTTTTTCCTGGTTTTGATACTTAGGAAAAGGGCCTTCAGTTTTTACTCTTAAGAAAATGGAACTTTAAATTATTTGAAAATAATTCTTTTAAGAAAGTCAATAAAAAAAGACTTTTGAAAGGAAGTTATTTTTTGTGATTCGGTGGTCATAAATTTTAAATAATTTGGTCTAAAAAGGTTTAAAAAATCTTAAAATTTGACTAATAAACCCTGTAGAAACCCGTATGAAAGTTAGAAATTAACTAAAAAAAATTCGCTTGTTCTGTCACTCCTCATTGGGGCATGTTATGAAGGCCTGTGCAGCAGTGAGCTTTTTTAGTTTAATTTTAAAAATTAAAAAGGGGTATTGCTTGATTTATTTTACAATAAACATGTGCTATTTTCAGATCAATAATTTGTTTTCTTAAAATTTTTCTCATCGAATTACAAATAATTTATTTTGTATAACTTGGCTAAAAACCCATTTGATGTTTCTTTTCTTTTTTAATCAAATAACTTAAAAAATTTCAGATTAGTGCTTGTTTGGGTCGAAATTAAACCAATGCATATGTAAGTTTAAAAGATGGCACCGCAGTGTTTTAAAAAGGTTGGATAAGATTTCTTGTTTTTAAACAGTTTGTTGTGGGTGTGGTGTGTGTGTGTGTGTGTGTGTGTGTGTGTGGGTGTTGGGTTGGTGTGTGTGTGTGTGTGAGGAGAGAGATTGTTTGTTAAGTGACAATATTTAACCCTTTAAGGCCTTGTCTTTTTGGATATTTTATTTTTTTTTATTAAAAAAAAAATGTGCATACCCCTTTATTTTAAAGCTTTGTTTGTTTTAAAATTAAATTAAATTGTATGTTTGGTTATTGAACTAAAAAATGTAAAATTAATTGGCTTATTTCAACTTTATTTGTTTTCCTTCATTTTAATCAAACATTTTATTTCATTGATTTTAAAAAAACTTATTTCTGTTAAAATAAAAATCCCAATAATCCAGACCAACCGGGCCTATTTTCTACAACATCATCAGGCTGAAGCGGAAAAAATACCAGAAGCCTTCGGCAGATAGCGGAGTATTTTTGTCACGTGTGCACAATAACCCAAAAGGCACCGGGTGGCGGTGCCACCGGCTTTATATTATATATATAGGATGAAGGGCCCAAAGCCGGCGGTACCGCCCCTGGTGACCAGGGTTGCGGTGCCACCGGCTTGGGCCCGATCGCTGCTCGCGCTATATTTCTTATTTGTTTTATTATTTTATTTTCTCCTATGTAAAGCACTTTAATACCATTGTGTACGAATGTGCTATATAAATTAAATTGCCTTGCCTTGCCTAATTAAACTAACAAGAAAGGTCATAATAAGCCAACAAAGCAGCTGGAGTCAAGCCCAATGGTACCTTATATAAGGAACCAGCTGAAATTTGCGACTATCTTTAATAACCATTTTGTCAATTCTGTGAACTAACTGTACATAGGTCCCATAAGTGGTCCACTATACTCCTCACCAATTGATGTATCAAAGACAGTCTTCACTGAACTTTCTGAACCCGAGGTTAAGTCTTAAGATTCCAAATCAAAAGACATTTGGACGGATTCCATGTTTTTTTAAGAAAACATGTTCCCTCCCTTACAGGGCCTATTACTAAAATTATAAACACCTCTTTTAAGGAGGAAAAATTTCCAAATGACTGGAAGTAGGGATGGGACGGTATTTAAAAATTTTTCATATCACGATTATAGTGACCAAAGTTATCACGATTACCAGTATTATCACTGTTTTTGTTAAAATGAGATGGAAATTTTCAAAAAGAACTGATCCTCACACTGAAAACATTTCAACAAGTTTTAAATTTGAAAATCAACAAACAAAAATACAATTTTTTGTATTTTTTTAAGCATAAACATTATATTAACATTAACATGGAGCCCTGAGAGTGAGGTATAAGTTTTTCTAGTGCAGGTTTTTAATGAACCTTCATTAAACCCTATCATTAATTATGATAATAATATTCACTCACTTATGGATGTGTGTATGACTGAATATTATATTATTAATATTATAAATAAAATCACCTTTTTTCAATCAATTTTTAAATCTCTCTTCTCTCTCTCTCTCTATCTTCTCATCTCTTCTCTCTTACTCTCTCCCTTTTCTCTCTCTCTCATCTCTCTCTCTCTCTCTCTCTCTCTCTCCTCTCTCTCCTCTCTCTCTCTCTCTCCTCTCTCTCTCTCTCTCTCCCACACACACACACACACGACACACACACACTTTAAAATGAACAAAATATGTTGGTTGGGTCAGGTGACTAAACCACTGCAATAATTATAATGACTGTTGTCAATAGCAACGCTTATAACACAGCGCAACATCCATGTACGGATCACCGCGGACGCGATCTCTGGTTTCATTGAATAGGCTATGTCTTGCGTCAGTTTTTGATTGTATGAAAACTAAATTCTGAGTAATATAGTATTATACTACTACAATATTGTTGTAGTGATCACTTTTCTTTACAATTATTTGGGACACTGTAACTTGTATAATGGATTATAAACCGGTAAGATTTAAAAAACTTTTCTCTTCACGGAAGCTTTGCAATAATTACAAGTGAGACAATTGAAATAAATTGATCTCCAAAATTATTTTTTGTCTAATTATTTAAGTTAGTTGTGGCATTAAGCAGGTCCCTCCAGGATTTCGCGGGCCTTTTTTGTGATTGTTGCGGCCTAAAATGCTGATGTTGCGGCCGCTTTTTCTAAAAAGTTGCGATGAAAGTTGCGATGTTCTTCTGCATTTGTTTTTAGGTTAAAACAGCAAATGTAGATAGATTTTATACTTAAAGTGCTCATATTATGCTTTTTGGCTTTTTCCCTTCCTTTATTTGGGTTATATATATTTTTTTGTGCATGTTATAGGTTTACTAAGTGAAAAAGCCCAAAGTCCAACCCGAAGGGACTTATTATGGTCCCACAGAAAACACTGTTCACCATCTGCTCTATGTAGTCCAGAATTTACTTCAGAGACAAACATGCTCACTTTGTAACACACGTTAATTAGAACAAACCCATAACTAACCTTTATTAACCTTATAAAAAGGCAAAACAAACGATTTAAAGACAGCAAATCTAACCAAAACTAAGCTTTTTTTAAAACAAGATCTGCACCTGCAAAAATGTAAATGTGCAGAACCTCACAAACATTAAGCACATTTATGTCGAAAGATGCCAATACTAATAAAGTGCAAAAATACAGTTTTCTTAGGAATCGCCACAAAAGTTAAAGTGGGGAAAAAATCTAAAGTTTTAATATAGCCTATATTTTTATAAGGCTAATATAATATATATATTAATATAATATAATATAATATAATTATAAATTTTATAATATAATTATATATATAGCCAATATCCAATTAAAGCCGTTCTCCGTTTCCTTATTTTTTTATTTTTTTTTGTCAGACAATAGACGAGTAGCTATTTTTGTGGTAAATTCGAATTGAGAGAGTTCGGGAACTGGGTGAACTAATGCACTGTTATAGTGAGTTATTACAAGTGATAAACACAAGAAAAGAAAAGTAAATAAAATGGAAATTTCTTTAAATATAAAACAAAAGAGAAGCAGATAAGTGATAAGTCCGTGGAAAAAACACTGCTCATCCACGTCTGTCAGCGGCCGGCTGCCGTTCACTGCAGGGACGCAGATCGGGATGTGACGGCAGGGAGAAAGCAAACCTCGCGCTCGCAGGATTGTGCTGGCAACATTTGGTTACTGAGGTTTGTCCAAAAAGTCGCTAGATTTGTCTCTAGTCGCTTTTTTTTTTGTCACTAAAGGCGCTAAGTTGGCAACACTGACCTTTTCTGTCATTTTTGTAGGTAGCCTAAATGTGAGACGTTGGCAGCCCACATCTGCTGCGTTCTGAACAAAACAAGCGAGTTTTTGCTGACGTATGACGCCGCTTTGCAGGAGACCGTGGCGCGATGATTGGTCAAAGTTGCAGAAAAGTTGCGGTGATGGTAAAAAATTGCAAGGCGCACTGAATTCATGTGGATTTGTTGAAGTTGCGTTAATAGTTGCGATCGCGACATCGCGAAATCCTGGAGGGGCTGATAAGGTAAAAAGTTAACTCAGTGGGTGGTTGTCCACGTAGATGACAGGCAGATTTGGCCGATTTGACGTGTTTCCCCTTTTGCAGCGACTTTCCTCTTGCAAGATTTGCAGACGGGTGCCATCCTCGATTAAATTGCCCTCTGGACTCTTGTAATAGCCAAAATACGACCTCCCCTCCGATTTTTGTCTCTTGGATGGCTGAAAAATCTCCCGAGCGCTGTCACTTGCCTTCCGCCATGTCTTTCGCGCAAAAAACGGCGTTGCATGCGCGCGCCTGCTCGCGCCTGCGGTCAGAATGATTCTGGCTGGACAGGATTTTACCGCGAGTTTTCAAAATCACGATTAATCAAACTCGGTTTTTATGATAAATTACATTTAAACGATAATACTAACGCCAGGACATTTTATCGTGGTTTTATCGTGAAACCGGTAATCGTCCCATCCCTAACTGAAGTCAGCTATTGTTGTGCCAGTCTATAAATCAGGAGATATAACTGATATTAATAATTATAGGTCAATTAGTATTTTAACTGTCTTGTCTAAGATCTCTGAAAAATGCGTGGCTGAGCAATTCACTGAACATCTTAACAGTAGCCCTTTTAACTGCAGACATGCAATTTGGCTTTAGAGCCAATCACTCCACTGAGACAGCAAATTGTTTCTTTGTGGAAAACATCAAGTCAAAATTGGACAAAGGGGTTAGTTGGGAGCAAATTTTCTTAGATCTGAAAAAAGCCTCTGACATAGTCAACCATGAAATACTCATCCAAAAAATGTCTATTTTAATTTCTCCAACCAGTGTTATTTGACTGGTGGATATTATCTGTCAAATAGAGTACATATGTGAGGTTAATGGTGAGACATCACCATCCCTGAGCAACGAACTGGGTGTACCCAGGGATCTGTCCTGGGCCCTATTCTGTTCAGCATTTACATAAATGACCTGCCATTATGTGCACTGGATGCGAGGTGCAGAGTATGCTGATGATACAGTCACATATGTTCATGCGAAAACTAAAGCTCAAGCTGCTGCCAAGCTCAGCGATACAATGGTACATGTACGTAAAATGGCTTACAGGCTCACAGCTGTATCTCAATGTCAAGACGACAGTCTGTATGTTTTTTAACAAAGTAACACCATATCTCATTGTAAACCCCCAAAATGTCTGTGTGTCTGGAGAGGTCATTCAAACAGTTTACACAGTTTTAAATATCTAGGCATTATTCTTGACTCTAATCTATCATTTAAAACATCAAGTGAGAAAGGTAGTGCCAAATAACCAAATATAACCTTGCGAACTTTTAGGTAATGAACTGTTTGACAACACCTGTAGCAAAGTATAATGAATACATAAATAATTCCTCACCTAACATATTGTAGACAAGCTGGACCCAGGTATGTGGCACAACGCTAAGCCCTATTTTATCACTTTATAAACAGCACTTAAAGTATTGGACAAAAAACCCAAACTGTATCACCACTGTAAACAATTCTTAATACATATAACCTACTCAGTTGGGAAAATATTTTTAAAATACGTGATGCATGCCTAATCTTTAGATTATTAATGGGAAGGCTCCCCACCACTCTGCATTTTTATACAGCAGAAGTCATCGAGCACCAGAACCACAAAGGTGCCCTTTAAACCTGACTGTGAACTAGTGGTGGGGGGGGAAAAATCGATTCTGTTCAGTATCGCGATATTTTGCGCAACGCAATTATATTGATACAGTAGCGCAAAGTATCGCAATATCTAATTATAAAATTATCTGTTTTATTTTTGGTTTTCCCCCTTGGTTTTCTCGGGTTACTCTGATAATTTCTTTGAATATTACATCCACAAGGCGGCGCTTGTTTGCGGTGCTTGTTGCCCCTGCTTCAAAATCAACAGCAAATTCAAATGAAAATGGTTTCACACAACCGGTTGTACACAACCTTGTCTTTTTTACATCTAAAGTGTGGGTAATTTCGGTTTCATCAAAAAGCGAAAGTAAAGACCTAGCAGCAGCACGCCACTGCAAGGAATGCCTTATAAATAAGTATTGGGAATAACAAACTTGAGGGTCATCTCAAAGGTCCATTTGGATTTAGCGGCCAGAGGAAGTGAAACGCCCAAAGTTGTTGTCCTACCCCCAAATCAAGCACCCTTGGAAAAAACAAAAATGATAAAGTTAAACCCCCAAACTCCGAAAGAGCTAAGAAAATCCTGAGGCGTAGGTTCTTAATCTCCAAAGATTTACAGCCTTACAGGTGGTGGAAAACGAAGGTTTCCAATCTGCTTTGCTATGGGCCCAGGTATGTGCCCCTCGCGTAAATATTTTACCGCACTGGCCTCCCCAAACTCTACGCGAAGTCAAAGAGGAGGTAATGAAACTTTGGGTTAGCGAAGGAGTTTTAAACCCGGGGACGGGTTGGTCGCGTCAAGAGCTACGGAGTGTACATGACCAAAACCGGCATCCATCACGAAGAATGGCAGCTTTTAGCTCCTTCTACAAAACCAGGGCGTGTGAGAGCCATTTCCGGGGGCCAGTGTGGTGAGGTGTTGAAAAAGGCAAGCGAAGAGTGGGGGATCGTAAAAACAGATTGTTTTGGTTTCGGACAATGCCTCCAACATGTTGTGGCTGCGCAGGTGGGGGCTACCTTTTACGTGAAATGTTTTGCCCACGCTCAACCTCGCTTACAGGCGCACAAGCTGCGGGTGCAGGTTACTAGGAAGATCCGGCGCATAACCTTTTTTTCCACCGCAGTACAACGCAATTTCGTTGGAGCAAAAAAACAAAAGCTTTGGACCTCCTCCCTCACAAGCTCAAGACCGAGTTGTGACCCGTTGGAACGGGGGTATGAAATGCTTGAACGTTTCTTGGAACAGCAACCAGCGATCTGTGCTGCTTGTTGTCCCCTGAGGTCAGGAGATCAGGCATGAAAACTGCACCCTCAACGAAAATGAATTACAGCGCTGAGGACTAATAGGCATTGACCTATGTTAGAGCCACAAAAATTGTTTCAAGGAGAAGAATCCCACTTTGTCTATCATTGCTCCAGGCAGGCAAAGCTGCTAAATGACAAACAAGAGACAACGAGGGAACAAAACCAATTGTAAGGGACATAAACAGGCAATACGTCAAGTCTGCAAAGAGAATAGCACTGTTGAAGAAAAAAAAACTCCACCACAGCATCGGCCTGGTCCACATTTAAATCACTCCTTTCCTGACCACAGATGACATCAGTGACATTTATTCCAGACTGGTTGTGGAGGCAGCCAGCCTTCAGGTAGGCTTGGCTTTATTGAAATAGTTTATTAAATGGTTTAAATTTTTTTATTTTAAAATGTTAAAATATTTTTATATTTATGTATATTTTACAAAATATATTTATTATTTAAGTTTTTTTTAAACCAAGTAATGGTGATTATTTAATCTCATACTGGTTTGGTTAGCATTATTTTCATATATCTGTTTTTAATGCAAAATCAGCAATGCTTCCACATCTTTTGTATGTATCTTTGACAACCCTGAGATATTATTTTCTTTTAACATGTATTGTTTTCTCTCAGCCCACTATTAGGCAAGAAAACCGCAGTGCCTCTGGAGTAGAAATGGATGGCGGATCTTGAGGAGCTTGGAGCCACAACCAAAAAAGATCTGGGTAGTGATTTATAGGAGAAACATTTTCTACCACAGCTCCACAAAAGTAGCATTTTCTCAAGCTGAAGAGGAAGTGAAGGATACCAGGAGGCTTCTCCACTACCAAAGAAGAAAACCCCCTCAACTGGTGGAAAGTCATGAGACAATGTATCCTTACCAAACCCAAACTCGCTAAAAGATACCTGAGCCCAGCCATAGGTGTCTGCCGAAAGGGTGTTCTCCACGAGGAATTATAGAAGGCCCGAGGAGCACTTTAACATCTGAGCAGTTGACCAACTCCTTTTTCTAAACAAAAAGCAAATTTTCCAAATGAATTTTGGTTGATGACCTTGCAGCTAACAGGACTGGACTCTAGCAGTACACATTTTTGTTATTTTTTCAATTTGTTTTGAAGCTCTTGTTATCTTATTTCTATGATTATTCTCAGGTGTATGTACTTATTTTTATGTTTATTGTTTTTTTATTATTATTTTAAAATATAAAATATACTATTTAAATCGACAAATTAAAACCAGCAGAGCCTAAAGATTGATTGGGGAACTAGAAAGGGTAAATGAAAACAAATTTTTCTTGGAATAATATTGACCAAAACTTTCCTGGAAACCTCCAATCGTCATGCCAATCCAAACTGTCTAAAATAATACTATATTACACAAAACCAAGTACTTTTTAAATACCCCTTTTCTTTGTATATTTTGTATTGTTCTCTTATTGTTCCTTATTTTCCTTACTGTGTTAAATAGGGGGCATCCTACATTAACAAACAAAAATCCATTTTTATTTTACAAAAAATATAAGCCATAAGGTAGTTAACATTCCCTGTATAATGAACCGCAAATTTATTTCTGTAAATTTAAAGCAATAAAATTTTCCCGATTTAGTCAGTCTGAATACTGCCGTTTTTTGTTCAAAGTTAATAGGAAAATAGTTCCGAAAATATTTATGTTTGTTTGAAAAAGGGAACAGAAAAATAACTTAAGAGGAAGAACATTTTAAAAAACAATGGTCAGAACAAACTTTAAAAGAACACCATCTCGGTAAAAGGGGTCGACGTGGAAGGTCTCACTGTACCTTAAGAGGTTCAATTCCATTAAAAAACAGTTAAAATTATAATTTTTGACAAATATTGAAATGCTTAAGAAAAATTGTCCCAAGATAAGTTTAGGGGATAAATGTTTGCTTAGATTTCAATAATTAAATAGTAAATAAATATTTTGTAATCAAGTGCAGAGGTTCGGTATTATATATGCATAACGGTAATAAGCTGTTGTGTATGTAGAATTTTGTTTGTTATTTTTCCCCCAAACTTGTTTTGTTTTATTTTTTGATGGGTAGTATTTTTTTTGTAAATGGGTAGGCGTAATAAAGCCCGGCTTTGCCTACACCTGTTCGGTACCTTCTTTGTTTAATGAATTTGTGTATATATATTCTGTTTCAAAAGTTTAGAAAAAAAAAAACCTTTATTCATTCAAAAAAATTTGCTTTTTTGTTTTTCTATTTATTTAAATAATTTTTTAAATTATGTGTGGGAGCTCACCATTCATTCATGTGAGAGTCTCCTATTCAGAGAATAATACCCGGTCCTGTAATAACCCTGTGTCCTGAAGTTCATTGTTCAAGGACAAAAGTTTTTGCACTTCATTAAAAAGATATTGTTCTTGTTTTCCCAAAAATTTTAAAAGTGACATTTTAAGTGAGTTGAGCAGTCTTGTTTTTCCTAATTTTTTGTAATGCCTTAAGTATAATGAATAAAATGGGGTACTGAATCGCAATAATCACAAAATCGATCGCAAATTGCTTTATTTATTTATTCAATTCGTTTTAATTAATTGTTCATTCTTTTTTTTTTATTGACAGGTTAACCTAATAAATGAAACAACAAAGCCATTTTAAAATAGACCTTTAATAAATTTTTTTTTTGTTATATTATCTGGAATAATTACGAAAACCCGTACGGCGCGGATATCAATGTTATTTCAGTTTAATTTTCTTTTATTTGATAGGATACTACTTTATTTTTTAAAATTAAAATGCTGTGTCCATTGATTGTAAGTTGCATTGAAAATATCAGACAAGCGCATGGGGCTGCATTTTTTTTCTTGTTATGAATTGTATCCATTTTCCGTTATTACAGTTAACGGGCCGGATTAAGGTTCGAGGCCCTGGGCACATTCTTGTAGGCCCCCCTTAGGCAGGCCAAAGTTAGTTTGTCCATTTTAATTTGGCCTTAACCGTTTTACTGATTTAAAAGAACGTTTTTTTGGGTAAAGTCATAAATTTTGTTTCTTTTCCAAGGATTTTGTAAAACTATGTTGGGGTGGACCTCTGTCCCGGGGGGTTTGGGGGGGCATGCTCCCCGCAAGAAAATATTGTCATTTTAAGGGTTTAAAAAATGATCAAGCTGGTGCACTTTGAGACTCACAATTTAAGAGCTTTAACCGGCTTCAACCCATGAAACTGTACATGAAAAAAGGGGAAAAGATTACTTGTACCTGGACATTAAAGAGGGCTAAAAATTTTTTAGTTATGATATGGTCTCAGTCTGTTTTTGATCCACACGATATTATAATAAGTAATAATGATTTTATAATTATTCATTAGTAAAACCATATGCCTATAAATTTAGCTACTGTATAAATGAAAATGAATATTTCAAAAGTATATTTTACTTACATATTGATGGAAAATTACAATACTTTTGTCCTAATTTCTTCCTTGCAATAATAAACCCTTGAGCTTTTATTTGGGAGGGAAAAAACCAGATCACCATGCTGCGCCGGAGAAAGTGCACCTTTTCTTTAAATCACGCAGCACAAACAAAATGGTTATAGGCTATTAATTACGTCTTGTGTGTTTTAAAAAAGGCACAAAGCCATATCACTTTCGGTGTTGGGAAAAAGGGGAGAAGAGAGAGTTCGGAAAAGGCGGATTCGAACTCGGGTCGAAGCGTCAAAAGTGCTTTGAAGCACCTCCGCCCCGGGCCCCCGCCACTGAGATATTTAGTGAAGGGTGTCTTTTTGCTCATCTTCAAATCATAGGCAGTGCACGTCTCTCTTGCGCGCAAAAGCCCGTTGTTGACAGTTTGTTTAATAAAAGCGGGGGTTTCCGTACAGTTTTTGCTCGTGCCCTGAGATCTTTGGTCCCTGAGAATTGCCCAGTTGCCCATATGGTTAACCCGGCCCTGAGTTAACTCGGCGGTGATATGGAACTGTAACGCTTTGTCACACCCACCGGGAATTGTTTCAGCACTGTTTTGTGTACTTTAACCACCTCCGAGGACAGTTAGGGGCCACGATCATCGCAAATACCAAAAATTCTTCCTCTCCTATAGCAAAAAAGAATCAAATTTTTCCCAGGGAGAAATCACTGCAGTCGATGCGACCTGTAGTAGACGTTTGCAAGTTTTTAATTTTTCCCAATTTTTATCAATTTAAAGTGAAGTTGTTCATAAAGTCCTTATCGGTGCTGCTTGGAAACGTTGGGCTTGAAGTAAGTCCTGCCCGAATCTCCTTCCATTGTATTTTGTTAAGCACCTACAATAAACTTGCACCTGTGATAACATGGCCAAGACAAATATGTTTATAGACATAATCGGCCACGAGTTCTATTTTGAAATCATTTACAAGATTAGCTTCAGAAATAAGAATGCTTTTTAGTTCGTATCTCAATTCCCTGGCCCTCTTATAGAGTAAAAAAATGGTTGACAAGCCATTGAAAATAGTCGGTTGAAATTTCCAACCCAAAAAGAGGAGGAAAGGGTTAATCCGCTACCACAGAGGATATATACATTGAAAGCAATCAAAATTTTTCCGGTTTTAACTGGGGAATTGATATTTTTTACCTCTTTTGCAATTTGATACGGTTTCCACGATTGGTGTTTGTTTTCTAGTTGTATCATTTTATTTTTTTTTTAATTCACATTTTGGAACTGAGAAAAATTGTTTATTCTGATTTGTATATTTATCGATATCTTATGTGATGTTGTAGTACGGTATTTGTTTTGTTACACTTTCTTGGATGTTTGGTGGATTGTCTTTGCTACTTATCAAAAATTTTTCTATTGTGATTTTTGATTATTCTTATTGGGCTGTCACTTTACGTTGAAAATGATTGCACAATCGTTCCAACCAACAACAATATCGAAACGAAATGGGAATCGATTTTTAACGGCCTTTTTTTATGTATTTTTTTTTTTTTTACCAATAATGTGTTTAGGTGGACAGATCAATAGAAATGTAGGATTTTGGAAAATAATTATGTCTTTGTGTTAACCAAATGCTTTTAATTTCCTTTACTTCGGCAAGTGAAAAAGCGGCCGTTATTGTTGCCAGAGCCGTTCTAGTGAGTGTGTTTAAGTAAGCCAAAAAATGCGCAGTTTGCGAAAAAAAAAGCTGTATTTAATATTTTAGAGGGGCTCATGAGTGATATTTATGACGAGGTCAGGTTGCGTTTTGTGCTGAATCCACCAGATTTGGCTTACACGAACTTCCACAGCAAAGAAAGTGAGGAAATAGACGCCGCCTCTTGATTTGAACAAGCGTTAGGCAAAGTTCATTTTTACCCCATTTGGCGGGTTGAGGGTGTAATTTCAATCCCTGAAGTAGCATCCTGTTTGTCATTGGCACGAAAACTTCACGCCAAAAATCATAGGTTTGCTGACTTGTGGGCGCTGGGTCTCAAGTGCCCTCTTCAGTTCGTCCTAAGTGTTAGTTGTCAGTGGTTTGCCTATATTTGGTGTTGAAAATGGGAAACGTCTTTTAGACACGGAAAATCGATTTTTCAATCGATTCAATGAACCTTTAGGTCTCAAAAATCGAACAGGATTTTTTCAGAAAAGTGACGGCCCTATTCATATTACTAATAGGGGTGTAACGATATTCGAATCGAACCGAAAAAACCGCGATATAAGAACACACGATTCGAATCGCCGATACTCTCATGGTACCGAACACGCCCCTCCCCGCCCCTACTACCCGCCCCCCGCCCAGCCCGGCTTCTCATGTCTTTTGTTACAGTACACAACGAATTCCAGTTTGTTAGCCTAACCACCATTAACACCAAATAATAAGCTCCGTGTTTTGTTATTTCGATAATAAGCAAGGTGTAATCTTTCAAATTCTGTCTATTTGATCACGAAATTCAAACAATAAAATGGCGTTTTTGGCGCTCTTTGATTTGGGCGTGACAGATCGCTAAGCTCCTCATTTGAGCGGGCGCAGCGCGGCGCGCGAGTAAACGCGATCATCTCTTTCCTCAGTTACAGAATAAACACCAATGAAGGTATGTTGAAAGATGCAGTATATTACTGAGGCATCATAACTGTGTAATCGTCAACCAGTGTTTCAAGCAGCGGAAAAGACGTCAATAAAACAGCATGCTTGTCACTAGCATTATATTTACCTCGCAAGAAGTGATTCAGTGTCCACAACTTTGGTTTCCTATAAATAAACTCTTGCACTAAATTAAATGCACTATGTTAGCCTATATATTATATTTTACTTAAACCTGTTAATGATATCTTGATTATTTAATGTATGTTTAAAAATGTCTTTCATGCTCTGCTTAAAAGGACTCTGAGTGTGTTTGCGACCCACACCCTGATGAAGGTCAATAGCACAACGTGTCGGTGTGCGGTTTACTCGTGTAATATTGTTAAGTATGCGACCCAAGATTTGGGACTTGCTGTCAAGTGATGGATTTATAATGTTAATGGATGAGTTGAAAAATTAATGTTTTTTAACTTTACAGTGGTATGAATCAGGTCGGCGAGTGCTAATAATAGACAGTATTCACCACGCGAGCCCGCGGATATAAAGGAAAAAGGATATTTAATTCTACCGAAACTACCACAAGTGTGAATTACCTACACAGGTCAGTTTATCAACACAAATTAATATGCCGGCAAATCAATGCTAACTGAACGCACGACTGATGCTGGCAGCGCGCGGTTAATGACTTCCGCCGAGAGGATAACAGATCTACAGCGAGGAAACGGGAACTCGCGAGCTCATTTCAAAACCCTGCGCTTGTATTGTATTGATGGCTTGTATGGTGCAGTAGGAGATGTCAAGCTCTCGAGTTCCCGTTCCCTCACCTGTAGTTATCTGTTTTCCTCTCGCGGAAGTCATTAACCCACGGCCAGCATCAGTCGTGCGTCAGTTAGTATTGGTATTGATTTGCCGCACAAATTAAACTTGTGAGGAAACGCAGCGCTGTTCCACTTGCTCTAACGTTACACTATCACACTAAAACTGCATTTGAGTGTGTTGAAAGTTATATGTGATTCTATGAGTTAGCTCGTTTGCTAGCTATATGAAACTAGCAGCTTATAGTAAGCTGATCGACATTAGAAAAATACTGAATCATATTCTAACAGTTCATCATGTTAAGCTATATAAACATTGATTAGTTTTATGTACATTTGCTAACCTGTCAAAAAAAGTGTGTGCAAGAGCGGTGTCGCTGTTAAGTCGTGAAGCTCTGTCAAGTCCAAGTTAGCCACGGACGCTAGCTCTCGACATCTCGAAAACGCCACGCCGATATTGAGCCTCATTTTAGTTCTCCTTTTTTGTCCAAAGTCTGCTTGCCATGGTCTAATTAATGTGTGAACAGAACAAGAACAGGTGCCGCTAAGTTACGCACTACGCAGTTGTCCAGGTCTGTCGCATGGTTACATCATTAGCTATGGCGTACGAGCGGAAACGAGGATAGCGCGGATATTGCGTCCATTGACAAGCAACATTTTTTTCGGTTACGGGCATTATTTAAAATTGGAATTTCTCTGAAATACAATATCCCAAAAGTCTCCAAATATTCTTTATGTAACAAACTGCAGGAAAATATATCCCACTGATATACACTTTTGTTATTCTTACAACACCAACATTTAGAAGAAGCTGGATGATAATTTTGTCATCCAACACATTTATGCAATTATTATTTTTTATTGCATTAGATACGTATGCTCCAGCCATAAATTCTTATTTTCTATAATGTTCAGGATTTTACACCACGGTCTGGTGTACATTCATTTAACGTTTTAGCTTTGAGCTCTTATTATTTGTGGGGGGCTGGATGCTGTAATTATTTGCTTTATATATCCAGAAGTATTTCTAATATTCTGACCACCTCATGTATGTAAATAGGGCTGACAAAAAAACTATGAAGTGCAACATCACATTTAACTATGACCTCAGTATTGGATGTACACATTTCTGATGACTAGTCACGTGTTGGTCACGTAAGCTATCTGCAATTATAACTATTCTCTTCCCAATAAACACACTAAGCTGGCTACTTAAAATACAACTTTAAAGTTACGGCTAAAGTGGTTTAAAAGTGACAAATACAGTGATTTGATCAACTTACCCAGCGAGCGTACTTCGGAAACACTGGAAATGAATGGGGTTCAGTGTTTGCATCTATCGGCTGCTTCCACGACACCGCGTCACTTCCGCTTTCCTCAGTTCCCTGGCAGTCTCAGACATGGACATCATATAGGTTAGACGCCTATTCGACCGTACTGAATTGGCACGGACGAGAATTGGAGCCGCCATCTTAAAACCGGTCATCCGCTCCGCTCAGTGTAAATCTGTAGGGCTGGTGTAATTGATCTGTCAGCGCATTAAATTATCATATCTCAACTGAATTATGAATGATTTTCACGCGGTTTTTTTTGCTGCAAAGGTCATTCATGTAGCTATGATACAGGACACATGGTTCGCATTTTTTAATATCCATATTAGGCTTAACAGTAATATAATATTCCTCCTATAGACTTAGACAGACTTTATGTCATTCAACACAGTACATTCACAATATATAGTTGAGCGGATTTCGTTGCAAGGCTCTGAATAAAAACAGAATACAGTAAAGAGAAACAGTATAAATATAAATATGTCAATATATATAAAATACCTATATCTATAAAGTGACCAACACAATATGTGTGATGAAGGATATATGTATTTTATAAATCACAGACTATAAATATAATAAAGAAGCGAAACAGATAGTTGCAGTAAAGTAAGATATTTTAATAAGTTGAAGAAACAATTTATGATTTGTGACACGCACACACACCACACACACACACACACACGAACAGACGAGACATATCCAGCTGCAGACCCCGCAGACCACCAGTTTCAGAACCCCAGCGCCAGAACCCAGCGCCAGAACCGGAAGTGGGAGGGAGGGGCGAATTATTATTTTTTGGCATTATAGTTATTTTTGCCAAGAATGTAAGGACAAATGGGCCTGAGAGTGAGTTCCTCATTTTGATACATTGTAAGTTAAATTTATACAGGATTGTTGTGATTAAAAATTAGGGTTGAATTGGTCATTTGTTGTATACATATTTATTGTTTTATTTGTTTCTTTTAAAACAATTGCCGAATTTTCTCTCTCTTTTTTTGATTTTTGACATTATTATTTACATGAAGAAAAACGCATGCTGACATGTCTTTGTGAAATAAGTATATTTTATATAAAATGGCCATACGTTTTTATTGATTTTTTTTTTTTTTATTAAACCAATCAAATTCAGGCATTACAAATTTATAACCTACCTTTCAATATCAAAACAATTAAGATTTTGTAAACACAATAAATAAATAAAATAAATAAATAAATAATAGAACATAAAATAAACACAGAGGTCTAATCCGTTGTCAAAATTGTGTATAATTTTGAAACCTCCCAGGCTTGTCTTGTTTTTTATGTCTTTAAAAGCTTTCTACAGAGTTAACTCCTTCATAAAAATCAAAAACAAAGGTCTTACATTCATAAATCTACACTTATGTATAAAACTGCTTAGCTAAAATAAATTAAACTGTTATATTAAAATGCCCATAAGTTATATTAAAATGCCCGGAAGTAACTCTCATAATACAATGAAAATGGATAACTATACAATTATATCACAAAAAATTCTTATATTTTAAAATTCTTATTGTGTAACCTTAATGTATCATTATAACACATATAAAGTATGAGGTTTCGTGTGTAATAAAAGCACGCCATTTCGTGTCTAAGCAAATTACGCTTCAAAACGTTAGGTGGCGTTACTTGGTTTTATAACGTAAGCTCCGCCCCTCACTTCCGGTTCTGGCGCTGGTGTTAGAACGTATAGCTCCGCCCCTTACCCTCGGGTTCTGGCGCTGGGGTTCTGAAACTGGTGGTGCTGCGGGTCTGCAGCTGGATACTATTGGAACAGACACACAAACAAACCGAACAGTCTCTCTCTCTCTCTCTCCTCTCTCTCTCTCTCTCTCTCTCTCTCTCTTGCGCATGTGTGAGTGTGGGTGGAAGAGTGGAGGTGTTGTTTGAGTGAGCGAAAGAAAACTGCTTTTTTTTTTTTTTTGTTCTTCCCCTCGTTTTTTTCTTTACTAGTGTTAGGCAGAGGTGAGAGAACGAAAAGGGCGGTTCTCAAACCGCGTGCGTCAGATAGACGCCGGTATGGAGTCTTGTTCCGAGTCGCTCTGTCACCCGCCATGGCTGCGGGTGTGCCAGAGCTGGAGTGCAGTGGAGATTTGCTGTAGTTATCGGTGAACAGATTGGTTTTGATTAATATACGGTCGGCATTCGCGAATGAATAAAGCGATTGTGGTGTTTTTGAAATCTGAATCCACTGGTAAATCAGTTAACTGTGAGCGGGTTATGGGTCAAAGAAACGTTTGTTGCTGTCAGCCCATTATCCGCGCCGGGCAACAAAAATCAATATATCAAACGCGCCTCCGTTCGTGTCGAATGACGTGATTATAAAAGAGTTGCAGAGGTTCGGTTAAGATAGCGAAGTCCTGTAAAAATGATTTCCCCTCGGGTGTAAAAATGCGGCACTCAAACATGTACTCTTCTTTTAGACGTCAGCTCTATATGTTTCTTACTTCACCCCACGCGTACTCTTGAAGTTTCTTTCCGTGTGAATCACGGAGAAAACAGTTCATGTTTATGCGAGACTGAGAGTTTGAAGTGCTTCGAGTGCGGTGATTTGGGCCATAAACGTGTCGCGTGTCCACATCGAGATGGCAAAGGCCGTCCACATCTAGAGAAGATACTGGAGTTACTGTTGAACATCGAAATAATACTGTAGTAGAGCAGAGGATGTGGAAAAAGATGGAGGAGTGACAGAGGAGGCGAGAGAAACAGATGAGGGTGAGTGTCAATGTTGAACGTGTGAATGTACTCATGCTACTGTACAGATTGGCTCCACCAGAATGCTGCTGTTTCTGAGATGATTGAGATGGAAGGATGGAAGAAAAAGGAGTTGTAGAGGAGGTGGTTGTTGAGGAGGGGAGCTCAGGAAGGAGGCTCAGAGGAGAACATTGCTGATGAGGTAGAGGAGTGTTCAAGTTTACTGATGATGGCATGAAAGAGGGAGAGCAGTGGTCTGATGGAGAGGATGAAAATGATCTATACACTGTTGAAAGAGATTATGCCTTCTTAGATAAGACAAAAGGAAAGTCGGGGGTTGAAATTGATGATTTATTTCCCGGACATCAGATAAGTTTGTTAATTCTGTGATGAAGGCAAGAAAAACGGAGTTGTTATGAAAAAATCTCACAACAAAAGAGGTTCCGTCTTAAAAAGTTTTTAACTGTTATAAGACAGAATAAGAAAATAGGAAGAGAAAGAATGACGAGGGGGAACAACAAAATTATGATGAGGATTTTTAACTTTGATTTTCTTTTCTGCTTTTTTCTCCTTTTCTCTTTAATGGGTGTTTGCGGGTAGGATCTTTAATATTAATGGGATGCCGAGATGGAGAGGAAAAATGTGATATTATCAGAAATGATAAATTGAAGGAGTTAAGTGTTACTTTCCTACAAGAGAACCCATAGTACTCATTGCAATGAAGTTGAATGGGGATTGTGGTGGAAAGGAGACTATGTTTTGAGTCATGGGACGAATCTAATGCGGTGTAGCTACCCTTTTTTCCTCTTCTGTAAAGTAAACATTCTATCAAAAAATGAAGTGGAGCCAGGAAGGTGTTTAAATAGTGAAGGCTGAAATTTTAATTTGACTTTTTTGTTTGTGAATATCTATGCTCCTAATGTTGGGAGCGGATGTTTAACTTTTTTTACAAGGTTAGAAAGAATAATAAGGGAAGAAAAAGATGATGTTTTTTTTGTTGGAGGAGACTGGAAACTGTACTCTGGATTTTTCACTAGACAGAAACAGGGAGGAGGCCTCATGCGGGTCAGCCTCCTGTTTAGCTGGTGTTGTACAAAAGTTAACTTTAGTAGATGTGTGGAGAAGAACATAATCCCCTTACAAAGCAATATACATGGGTGAGAGTTTGTAATGAAAATATTTCTGCCGCTCGTTTGGATCGTTTTTATTTGTCTTACAATATGGAGAAATAGAGTTGTCAATGTAAATATCATTCCAAATGCTATTTCTGATCATAAATTCATTACAGTTTGCCGTTGCTTTGGCAAAAAGCACACACAAAATTTGTATTGGCATTTTAATATAAAACTTTTGGAGGATAAACAATTTTGTGAAACTTTTAAATTTTTTTGGGAGACCTGGAAAACAGAAAAAAAGTAATTTTGAAAGTGTGATACAGTGGTGGGAAGTCGGGGAAAGTGCATATAAGAGATTTTTGCCAAAAATATGATTCATTCCTTTTTGAATTAAAGAAAACTTTGGAGGGGCTAGAAAGAGAGATTTGTGTTATTGAAAAAAAAATGATGACGGATATGTTGCTGATAGTCTAAAGGATTTATGGACTGAAAAAAAAAAATCAATTAAGCTCTATTTTAAATGAAAAAGTTAAAGGAGCTTTATTAAGAAGCCGCTTTATGACTTTAAAAGACTCTGATGCTCCTACTAACTATTTCTTTAATCTGGAGCGAAAAAAGAGCCAACAAAAGCAGATGTACTTTGTAGATCCGCTGGAGATGCGCAGGCTTGCTGTGTCTTTTTACTCCAGTTTGTACTCTGCTGAAGGCTAGATGAACACTGCAGGAATGAGCTGCTCAGGGATCTTCCTGTTCTGACTGAACAACACAAGGCTTCTCTAGAGACTGAGCTAACCTTCGATGAAGTCACTGCGGCCGTAAAGGGGCTCTCCTCAGGTCGCACCCAGGGCTCGATGGTCTTCCTGGGAATTCTATAAATTCTTTTGGGACATTATTGGTGAGGACTATTTTTAAAATATTACAAAAATGCTTTCTGGATGGTGTTCTTCCAACAAGTTGCCAACGTGCTGTTTTATCGTTGCTCCCAAAAAAGGGTGATTTGACACTTTTAAAGAACTGGAGGCCAGTGTAGCGATTTTATGCACTGAATTAAGATATTCTCTAAATGTTTGGCCAATAGAATGATTTAGTGCTACAAGAAATGTGCATAAAGATCAATCATATTGTATAAAGAATTAGATCCATTACAGATAATCTTCACCTAATAAGAGATATTTTTGATTTTACTCATTGTAATGATGAAAATGTTGGTTTGTTATCGTTGGATCAAGAAAGGCTTTCGATAGGGTTGCCATGTTTTTCTTTTTGAAACGTTGAAGGCTTTTGGTTTTGGGGTTGTTTTATTTCAAAATTAAACTCTTATATACCGAGGCTAAATGTATGATAAAAATGGTGGTGGTTTGAGTAATCCCAATAAGTGTAGAAAGGGTATCAGACAGGGTTGTCCTCTCTCAGGTCAACTGTACAAGTATTGTAATCGAACCTTTTCTATGTAAGTTGAGGAAAGAGTTAATGGGTCTAAAGGTTGACACTGTATTCTCTAATATTAAACTTTCCGCTTACGCTGATGATGTCACTGTTATAATACGGGAGCAAAAGAATT
>JAPXFY010003294.1:0-10000 GCA_030674185.1 Monoplex corrugatus
TACTATATATCATGGTGATCTAAGTACTAACTACCATCCCTCCATTACTATATATCATAGTGATCTAAGTGCTAACTACCATCCCTCCACTACTATATATCATAGTGATCTAAGTGCTAACCATCATCCCTCCACTACTATATATCATGGTGATCAAAGTGCTAACCACCATCCCTCCATTACTATATCTCATAGTGATCTAAGTACTAACTACCATCCCTCCATTACTATATATCATAGTGATCTAAGTGCTCACTACCATCCCTCCACTACTATATATCATGGTGATCTGAGTGTTAACTACCATCCCTCCATTACTATATATCATAGTGATCTAAGTGCTAACTACCATCCCTCCACTACTATATATCATAGTGATCTAAATACTAACTACCATCCCTCCATTACTATATATCATAGTGATCTAAGTGTTAACTACCATCCCTCCATTACTATATATCATGGTGATCTAAGTGCTAACTACCATCCCTCCATTACTATATATCATGGTGATCTAAGTGCTAACTACCATCCCTCCATCAGTATATCTCATAGTGATCTAAGTGCTAACTACCATCCCTCCACTACTATATATCATAATGATCTAAGTACTAACCACCATCCCTCCATCAGTATATCTCATAGTGATCTAAGTGCTAACTACCATCCCTCCACTACTATATATCATAGTGATCTAAGTGCTAACTACCATCCCTCCATCAGTATATCTCATGGTGATCTAACTGCTAACTACCATCCCTCCACTACTATATATCATAGTGATCTAAGTGCTACCATCCCTCCATCAGTATATCTCATAGTGATCTAAGTGCTACCATCCCTCCATCAGTATATCTCATAGTGATCTAAGAGCTAACTACCATCCCTCCACCAGTATATCTCATGGTGATCTAAGTACTAACTACCATCCCTCCATTACTATATATCATAGTGATCTAAGTACTAACCACCATCCCTCCATTACTATATATCATAGTGATCTAAGTACTAACTACCATCCCTCCACTACTATATATCATAGTGATCTAAGTACTAACCACCATCCCTCCACTACTATATCTCATAGTGATCTAAGTGCTAACTACCATCCCTCCACTACTATATATCATGGTGATCTAAGTGCTAACTACCATCCCTCCACTACTATATTTCATAGTGATCTAAGTGCTAACTACCATCCCTCCACTACTATATTTCATAGTGATCTATTTGTTAACTACCATCCCTCCATCAGTATATCTCATAGTGATCTAAGTGCTAACTACCATCCCTCCACTACTATATCTCATAGTGATCTAAGTACTAACCACCATCCCTCCATTACTATATATCATGGTGATCTAGTGCTAACTACCATCCCTCCACTACTATATTTCATAGTGATCTAAGTGTTAACTACCATCCCTCCATTACTATATATCATAGTGATCTAAGTGTTAACTACTATCCCTCCATTACTATATATCATAGATATCTAAGTGTTAACTACCATCCCTCCATTACTATATATCATAGTGATCTAAGTGCTAACTACCATCCCTCCATTACTATATTTCATAGTGATCTAAGTGCTAGCTACCATCCCTCCATTACTATATATATTATAGTGATCTAAGTGCTAACCACCATCCCTCCATTACTATATTTCATAGTGATCTAAGTGTTAACTACCATCCCTCCATTACTATATATCATAGTGATCTAAGTGCTAACTACCATCCCTCCACTACTATATATCATAGTGGTCTAAATGCTAACTACCATCCCTCCACTACTATATATCATAGTGATCTAAGTGTTAACTACCATCCCTCCATTACTATATATCATGGTGATCTAAGTACTAACCACCATCCCTCCATTACTATATATCATAGTGATCTATGTGTTACATACCATCCGTCCATTACTATATATCATAGTGATCTAAGTGTTAACTACCATCCCTCCATCAGTATATCTCATAGTGATCTAAGTACTAACTACCATCCCTCCATTACGTGTGGAAGGAGATTCACCACCAAACGCGGCATGAAGATCCACAGGACAAAAATGGGCTGTTTGAAGACACATACGAACCAGCAGCAGCGCACTGCGATAGCAGGTGAGACGTTGGATGACCAAGGCCAGGAATTAAACCATAGTGCCAAGGACATCCACGCTGACGGTTCTGATGCGGATTTTGCACAAGCTCTTAACGCCAAACGTGGAAAACTCAATTTGCCGCCTGCCGGTGCAAAAGAACAATGGGAGAAATTAGATGAGGAACTTGTCCTTAAGCTGAATGCGCTAATAGGGAACAGTACGCTGGAACACAAACTTGACACATACGGAGACATCATATACTCTATCTGCAGGGACACTTATGGAGTGAAGCAGCCAAAGACAAAAACGCCTCCCCAGAAATCCAGAAGACAGCAACAGATGGAGAGCATCCGGAGGGAGAAAAGGAAGCTTAAAAAGCGAATGAAAACTGCCTCAGAATTCGAGAAGCAAGGGCTCCTGGAACTCTGGAAAGATCTGAAGGCCAAACACAATGCTCTCAGCAAAGTGGAATCAGCAAGGCGAAGAAAGAGCAAAAAGAAGAAGACTCAAGATCGTTTCTTCAAAGATCCCTTTGACTTTTCAAGAAAGCTGTTTGAACAACCCAAATCAGGGACTCTCACAGTGGGCAAGGAAACCCTAGAGCAGCATCTCAGGGAAACATATTCCGATTCTCAGCGCGAGGCACCACTTGAAATCCAGAGTCTGGTTTGGCCTGCAGCGCCAGAAGGAAAATTCAATAACAAACCACCAACACTGGATGAAGTGAAGAACGTAGTAAAGAAAGCCAGAGCCAAGTCAGCACCTGGACCAAACGGAATACCATACCTGCTCTACAAGAAATGCCCAAAAGTGCTCGAGTGGCTCCACAAGATGATTCGATCAGCATGGAGGAACCAGAAGATCAGCGACCAATGGATGAGAGCTGAAGGAGTGTACATTCCGAAGGAGCAGAACTCCAGCAGCATCAATCAGTTCAGGCCAATATCACTTCTGAACGTCGAGGGGAAAATCTTCTTCTCTGTTATGGCAGCAAGATTGACAAAATACCTGACTGAAAACAAGTATCTGGATATGTCAGTCCAAAAGGGAGGCATACCAGGAATGCCTGGATGCTTGGAACATGCCACGTTGATTTGGGATGCCATCCAAAAAGCAAGAACAGAGAAGAGAGACATTGACGTAGTTTGGCTTGATCTGGCGAATGCATATGGATCAGTTCCACACGATATGATCCAGCTGGCTCTTGAAATGTATCACATCCCAGAAAACATCCGAACAATGCTGAGGAAGTATTTCCAAGGGTTCTCAATGCGGTTCTCTACCAAAGAATACACCACGGACTGGATAGACCTAGAGGTGGGCATTGCAATGGGCTGTGCAATCTCTCCCATACTGTTCGTGTTGGCAATGGAAGTCATCTTGAAAGCTGCAATGAAGAGTTCAGGTCCAGTGAATCTGGGAGATGGATACCAGATGCCTCCTCTGAAAGCTTTCATGGATGACACAACAGTCTTGTCCACGGATGAGGAAGAGACACACCAAATCTTAAAGCAGCTGGATGAGCTGGTGGCCTCTTCAAGAATGAGGTTCAAACCTAAGAAATCCCGAAGTCTCTCACTGCGAAAAGGAAAAGTGGCAGATTCAGTCAAATTCATGGTAGCCAACCAAGCCATCCCCACTGTCACAGAAGAGCCAGTAAAAAGTCTCGGAAGATGGTATGATGACTCCCTGAAAGACACACAAAGGGGATGTGAAACCAAGCAAACAGCAGAAGAAGACCTGAAGAAAATAGATAACTGCGGACTGCCAGGCAAATACAAAGTCTGGTGTCTACAGTTCATGCTGATACCAAAGCTGCTGTGGCCACTGCTAATCTATGACATTTGCACCAGCACAGTCGAAGCAATGGAAGCCAAAATCAACAAATACACAAGAAAATGGCTCGGTGTCCCACCTGGTCTCACTGATGTTGCATTCTACTGTCGTCAAGCAATGCTGAAGCTACCTCTCAAATCCATAGTGGAGGAATACAAAGTTGGAAAAGCAAGACTGTTGAGCATGCTGGAGGAATCGGAAGACAATATCGTGAGATCAGTTCATCCAAAGCTGAGAACTGGCAGAAAGTGAAAAGTCCAAGAGGCTGTAAACAATGCCAAGAGAAACCTCAGCATCAAAGAAATAATTGGACACACGCAAACCAACAGACAGGGACTGGGAGCAACAAAAATGCAGTGGTGGTCCAAAGCCAAAGGGAAGGAAAAAAGAGACATGATCATACAGGAGTTGAAGGAAGAAGAAGATGTCAAAAGAGTGCAGAAGGCAGTCCAGCAAGGTCAACAGGGGCAATGGACAACATGGGACAGCGCACTCCAAAGAAGTCTCAGCTGGAACGATATGTGGCACATGGCTCCTCTAAGGATAAGCTTCCTCCTCAGATCTGTATATGACCTGCTCCCCTCGAATGCAAACTTAGTGAAATGGGGGAAAGCAGACGACCCAGCATGTCCGCTCTGTCAGAAGAAACAAACAGTCGAACATGTCCTAAGCTCTTGCAAAGTAGCGCTAGCCCAAGGAAGGTATACATGGAGGCACAACCAAGTTCTGAAAGTGATCACAGATGTGGTTAGCGAAAAAACCATGACCCCAAACGCACCAATTGCTATGACAACGTTCTACAAAGCAGGAGGGAAACAGGTCTGGCCCGAAAGTGCTATGACAACCAGCACATTGCCAAAGGGTCTTCTGGATGGAGCAGTCGACTGGGAGTGTACAGCAGACCTCCCAGAGTGGAGAAATTACCCAGATGTCATCAGCAAGACAGGCATGAGACCAGACATCGCTCTCCACTCTGACTCCTCGAAACAAGTGATTCTGATAGAACTCACTGTGCCATACGAAAGCAGAATGGAAGAAGCACATATCTACAAGACCGAAAAATACGCCGGTCTTGCCAGCACCCTGAAGAAAGCAGGTCTGCGGGTCAAAATCTTCGCCATAGAGGTCGGGGCAAGAGGGTTTGTGGGCACCTCCGCTTATGATCTCATGAAACAACTCGCCATTTCTGGGAAGAAGAGGACTAGAGCCCTTAAAGCGATGGCAGAGGCAGCAGAAAGGAGCTCAAGCTGGATCTGGGCAAGGAGGAACGAAAAAAGTGAACTTCATAAGGATTAAATTCCCTACAGATGATGTGTGCCCCGTTAGCACATTGGTAAAACCGCGTACCGCAGTTCTGAAGCGCAGAATCGCCCAGGTTCGATCCCCGCGTGGGAAAAAAAAAAAAATAGACAACAGCAGAAGGGCATCCAGGAGTCATGACCTGGATGTGGCCCGGCCCCCCGAGAGTGTAAGGAATTCAGGGCCGAAACACTTGTCTAAAGGGGGTTACTTCTCTGAAGACCTTCTGTTGTCTAGCTCTCCCTAGAGTTTCTTTCTACCATGGTGATCTAAGTACTAACTACCATCCCTCCATCAGTATATCTCAGTATAGATGTTGTTTCTGAATCATTTGCTTTCAAAAAGCGAAAAGAAAAAAGTGTTGTGTCGTGTCGTGTCGTGTCGTGTCGTGTCGTGTCGTATCGTATCGTATCGTATCGTATCGTATCGTATTTCAGGAGAAGCTGGCAAGAATGCGTTATCAAACTCTGGCCCTGCTCCCCCTGGCATGAACGTAACCTCCACACCCTTGAAGACAGACATCCCCAAGTGAGTGATTTTTTTTTACTTCTTTATTCTTATGCATATATATATATATATATATATATAATTATATATATATGTATATATATATATACATATATATATATATATATGTGTGTGTGTGTGTGTGTGTGTGTGTGTGTGTGTGTGTGTGTGTGTGTGTGTGTGTGTGTGTGTGTGTGTGTGTGTGTGTGTGTGTGTGTGTGTGTAGGCGAAGCAGCATGTGCACAGAAAAGACAACAAAACGATGTAAATGTTTCCCAAATTTTCGGCGGTACACCAGCCTTCCTCAAGGGGACTTTATTCACTGACCACGATATGCTAAAACACATGGACCGTAAAAAGATAACTATTCACCAAATTTAAAATTCACAAAGAGTTATCCATCACATAAAAAGCGTTCAAAACACTGTCTTAGCCCAAGCATTCGCTACTGTCCATGTTCACCCACATGCACTCGCGCACATATATACATATATGTATACATATATAAACTTTATTTTTCGTCTGATTGTATTGGGAGGTGTCTTGAAAGATTCACCAAGATTCTACAACTAAACAGTAGTTATATAGAGACGTAAAACGAGTCTGACACTCCATCTATCCAGCACTTCCCAGTGGGGATGCCAGGGGCTCTTTCATTATAAATTGTATCCCCACCTTCTGGAAATTCTGTGCTAGAAATTTCCTCTGTTCTGTCACTCTCTTTGTTTCTGCCTTGTTTCTTTCCTTTCTGCCATTTCTTCCTGTCATTTTCGGCCTTACTTGATATTTGGGTACATGTATTCAAGTGCAGTTTTGGCTCTAGGTAAATTAGGTATGCAGAAGCAATTTTAGGTCATTTAGGCCTGTTTTAGGTATGTTTTAGTGTCCTTAATTATAATTAAATACGTATTCAGGGTTGTTTTTTTCATATCCTCTGATAAATTGGACGAAGCGGTCAACGCCAGGGGCATCTCCTTAGGTTATGTGTGCAAATGCATTGATATGTGTACTTAATTTTTTTTATCCTTTTTTCCTATTGAAATACTGTATTTGGTTTGAAACGGTCATAGCCCTGATATGGCTCTAATCAGTCAGCTGGGCTTTACACAAAACTAACAAATAACAAATCTATCCAGCGCCACTGTGGTCCTTCCTTGTCTCTTCAGTCGAACTATCTGATGTAAGTGTAGGTTCCAAAGGCTAGCGGGTTTGACTGGCTTCCTGGTCAAGCGGCCAAACCACTTGATCCGCTGCTGAGTGATGTAATGATTGACAAGTGTTGTTCTCAACCATCTCACGGATCTCTTCTTTTCCTATCATATCTCTTCTGGTCTTGATGCTCATCTCAGACATATCACACACACTGTGACCTTCTTCTATAGAGTTTTGCTTACAGTTCAAGTGTGGCACTAGTAAGTCAGTATGGGTACAAAGATTTATAATTAAACCTAGTTTTTTTATGGATATTTCATCATTTTTGAGAAAAGCGGAGGTGGGGAGTGTGAAAGTCGGCAGCTCATAGCATTTACCTTTTGGACTTTGATTTTGATTTCCATTTTTTTTTATTTTCAGTCCATCAGTCGCATTTTTTCATGGTCGTTCACGTCTTTTCAATAGGTTTAGACCGAACTTGGCGGCATCAAAATCTCTTCTCTAAAAATCTGTACAGATATGTTTTCCGATTTCGAAATCGAAATAGTACATTCTGATAGAGTCTGAATAAACTTCATGCGTATACGCACGTTAGTATTAAACATGCACGTTGAATATCTGTGTAAGTCATGTCAATGTTTGATGGCTTATGGAAAAAACGATAAAACCCAACATGCACATCCCGACAACGGAATATGACTGCCTTAATCAATGGGAGGGAGGGGGTAAAATGACAGCCATACAGACAAAACTCCATTGATATATTCATCTGGGGCATGTCACACTTAGCTGAACAGCAAAATGGGCTGTGTCTGGAGCATCATGCATGACCTCTTTGAAGTTCAGCAACGTTGGCAGCTTCTGACAGCTAACTGTGGAGACTATAGTAAGGGGAAATGAACTAGCAGCTGTGCGAGCTGGTGGCACGGTAGGCAGCCCACAAGAGAGAGATGAAGGCCAGAGTGGGGCGAGACAGTGGTCTTCCATGCTGTCTTGGTCCAGTGGCTGGGCTGGACTTGGTTGGACTTGGTTATGTCCCGGAGTTTGTCATCTCCCCACCTTGCCGTTCGGTTTGCATACAGGGAAATTGATGACTGGGTCCGAATGGGTCATGCAACGCATGGACAGCTCCCACCCCCCACCCACTCCTTTTTTTTTTTTTTTTTTTTTTTTGATGAAATGAATACCGAGTGGCCTCGGGAGCTTGGGAGGTGAAAATCCGGCGAGTGGTGAGGCATTGGTGCACCAGGTATCATCCACACTCTGTCGTTGTTTGTTGTTAACTTGTTAACTTGTTGGCATAGAGAAGTCAATATTTTGTCATTATTCTTTTTATTTCTTCTTTTTCATCGTATGTGTTATGATTCATTTCTTTTTAATATGCTTATATGTATAGAATAACCAGGACTAGCTATAAGCAAGGTCCAGAGAGACCTAATGCTACTATCCTTTGGTCATAAAGTGTTTTAGCTTTGAACTTAAGAGGGCACGTGGGAACTGTAGCCCAATAACGAAAAACAAATCCCAGGGGTGTGATGCCGGATATTATCTGGTTTTTTGTTTGTTTGTTTGTTTGTTTGTTTTTTGTTTGGTTTTGGTTTTAGTTTCTTTTTCTTTTTTTTGTTTTCTTTTCTTTTTTTTTTTTTTTTTTTTTTTTTTGGTGTGTGTGTTTTGTGTGTGTGTGTGTGTTTTTGTATCATTATCATTATTATTATTGTTTAGATATTAAACAATAACAGAAAAGAGACTACACACGATCATGCCTAGATTTTCTTTCCAGGACTGAGAAATACAAAACTGTCTGAATGTGGTCAAACCTCTCAAACTGATCCTAAATGAATATCCACAAGGACCCATAATCATGATCATCTTTCCATTTCTTCTTTCCTTTCTTTTTCTGTCCAGTGAACAGCTGTACAACGTGCGTGTAGATCCCACAGAGTCACACGACCTGATGAACCAGACAAAGACCAACTGTACCTTGAAGAAAACTCTGAGAGATCTGAGGGATTTGTTGGGCAAGGAACAGTGGAAAGTCATTCCTTTTCCCGACAATGTGCTCAAAAATAAATCTGGAAAGTCAACGAACTATGGCGGAGTCTGGAGCCCAGGGTGGTGTGACCCATACACCCAGGATCATACTGGTGCTGCTATACGAAAGAAGACCTTCTACAACTTTTTCTCTTAAAACGCAAACATTCAGTTTCAAAGAATAGTTTGGTCTCTCCGCTATAAGGAAATATACGAGGTCGTAAAATGTTACTTACTATTGCTGCACGTGTTTGGCGAGATTAGAAAAGCCATCGTTTGACATTTCTCTCGTATTGAATTATGTTTCAACCTGCATTTCTTTTCAATAAAGATTTGTTCGAACAAACAAAGCATATGTAATGCAAAAACTGACGTTGATATTGTTAAAAATGTGTTTGGTTTCATGAGGGTTTTAAAGACACGACATGTCTCTGTGTCTATCTGTCTGTCTGTCTGTCTCTGTCTGTCTCTGTCTGTCTCTGTCTGTCTGTCTCTGTCTCTGTCTCTCTCTCTCTCTCTCTCTCTCTCTCTGAACACACACACACACACACACGCGCACACACACATACACACACACGCGCGCGCGCGCGCGCACACACACACCGAGACACGCACGTATACATATATATTATATATATATATAAGAGAGAGAGAGAGAGAGAGAGAGAGACAGATATGTATATGTATATACATATATAATATACATGTGTCTGTATGTGTGTGTGTGAGCGTGTGTTTGTGTCTGTCTCTCTCTGTCTCTCTGTCTCTCTCTCTCCCTCTGTCTCTCTCTCTCTCTGTCTCTCTGTCTCTCTGTCTCTCTCTCTCCCTGTCTCTCTCTCTCTCTCTCTCTCTCTCTCTCTCTGTCTTTCTCTCTCTGTCTCTTTCCCTCCCTCTCTTTCTCTGAACACACACATACACATATATATATATAGAGATATACATATATACACACATATATATACACATACATAAGTATATATACATATGTATATGTACACACACATATGTATATATATATATATATATATATCTGTATACATATATACATACACAGACTCAAATACACACA
>JAPXFY010003294.1:15000-22366 GCA_030674185.1 Monoplex corrugatus
AGATAGAAAAGCAAAAGAGAACTGGATGACTAATGAAATTTTGGGCTTGATGGAGGAAAGGAGGAAGGCAAAGAGAAATGAGATCTACAGCAAGATAAACAAGGAGATCAGGAATAGGTGCAATGACGCTAAGGAAGCTTGGCTGAAATCAAAGTGCAAAGAAATGGAAGACCAACACAAAATGGATCCTCAGAGTATGTACAGACGAATTGAAGAAATTGTCCACAGAAAAAAATACATGCACATCAACTGGTTGCTTGAAATCGAAAGATGGCACGCTTATCATGGAAAAAGACAAAATATTAGACAGATGGGGAGACTACATTAAAGACCTTTTTGAGGATGACAGAAACGAAGAACACATTATAAAAAAGAACTTAGAAGGACCACCCATAATGAAAGATGAAGTTAGAGCGGCACTGAAAAAGATAAAACCGGGAAAAGCCCCAGGACCAGACAACATTACTACAGAGATGATTGAAGCCCTGGAAGAATTTGGCATAGAAAAAATAACGGTCCTCCTAAATGAAATTTACGACATTTGAAAAATCCCCAAAGATATGTCAAAATCAAATCCCATTGCACTTCCAAAGAAGACAGGGGTTATAGAATGCGACCTCCATCGCACAATCAGCTTGATGAGCCATGTAACAAAAATCCTGTTAAGAACAATCATGATGAGGACAAGGAATAGAATCAAAAGAGAAATAGCAGAAGAACAGTGTGGATTTGTGGAAGGGAAAGGAACTATTAATGCCATATACATCCTAAGAACTCTCATAGAGAGGTCAAATGAGATGAATAAGGATTTGTATTTATGCTTTGTTGACTACACCAAGGCTTTCGATCAGGTAAGACATGATGAATTGATCAACTAACTGGAGAGGCTCAATGTTGATGGACGAGATCTACGAATAATCAGAAATATGTACAGGGAACAAACAGCTGCAATGAGAATAGAAAACAATGTAAGCTCTTTCCAAAATATCAAGAGGAGTCAGACAGGGTTGTGTTTTGTCACCAGATCTCTTTTCACTTTACAGTGAAAACATCATGAGAAACCTAGAGGAAGACCCTGGATTAAAGGTTGGAGGGAAAATGATAAACAACATTCGATATACAGATGACACCGTGCTAATTGCAGAAAGTGAAAGAGACCTACAAAACCTTGTGAATATATTAGAAATAGAAAGCAAAGGTAAGGGCTTGGAACTAAACAGCAGGAAGACGGAAGTCATGGTGATCAGTAAAAAACATGAAATCCCCTCCTGCAAAATAACAGCAAATGGCACAACCTTGACACAGGTTAATAAGTTCAAATACCTGGGAACGGTCATTTCATCAGACGGCAGCTGCACATCAGAAATGGCCGGCAGAGTCGGCCAAGCCAAAACAGCATTCAAGAAGATGACAAGCATTCTTACCAACAAATGCCTGTCAATTGACATCAGGAAGAGAGTTCTTGAATGTTACATAGAACCAATACTGTTGTACGGATGCGAGGCGTGGACAGTCAACAAACAAAGCCAGAACAAGATTGAAGCCGCTGAGATGTGGTTTCTAAGAAGAATGTTGAGGGTTCCATGGACAGCAAAGAAAACAAACGAGACAGTCTTGATGGAGGCAGACACAAGTAGATCACTCATAAGGAAGATTAGGAAAATACAAGCAACATTTATAGGCCATTTTGTGAGGAAGGGGGATTTGGAACACCTGGTCACAACGGGAAAGCTGGAGGATAAGAGAGCACCGGGTAGACCCAGGGAGAAAATGCTGGACGGGGCTGGGGACGGGGCTGGGGACGGGGAGGGTGGGGGAGATGCTAGGGGCAACGAGAGATAGAGGCAGATGGAAGACCATGATCGCCAACGCCATGCGGCAGGGCAACTGATGATGATGATATATACGTGTATATGTATATAAATGTATATATAGATATGTTTGTATACATGTATATATATATATATATAGAAAGAGAGATACATACATATACATATATATATATATATATATATATACGTACATACATACATATATACAGATACAGTCAGCAAGCAAAGCCAGAGCAAGATTGAGGCAGCCAAGATGTGGTTTCTAAGAAGAATGTTGAGAGTTCCATAGACAGCAAAGAAAACAAACGAAACAGTCTTGATGGAGGCAGACACAAGTAGATCACTCATAAGGAAAATTAGGAAAAGACAGGCAACATTTATAGGCCATTTTATGAGGAAGGGGAATTTGGAGCACCTGGTCACAACGGATCTTTTGGATCGACACCATGTGACAGAGTCACACAGGTAGGTTACGCTTATTTGTGATAAAGTATACTTTCGTTAAGAACTAAATCAATAAACAACAAAATAAACCGAATACACGAAGCAAAGTAAATAAACAAAATCAAAACAAGACAATCCAACCAAACCATAGCTGCCAATCAACCAATTACTGAATCAAACATAAGTTATGAATCAACGAACAAATCAGTGGACGAATGAATGTATGGATTAAAAAAAAAACAAATAGATAGATTTTAAAAGACAGAAGGGAGATGGTAGATAGGATGAGGGAGTGAAAGGTTAAGTTTCTGCAGCTGCTGGATAGGGTGCGGGAGAGAAAGGGTTTAAACGACTGTGGGTACTATAATGTATGGCTACCAGAAAAAAATAAACAGTGCTCAACTCCATTGATGCGACGTTGTAGCAGTGCAGAATCTTCTTTAGCTTTGGTGATGGCTTCGCGGTAGTTTGATTATACTGGCTCCCATCAGCTTCTTAACACTGAGGCTTCGACTCAATAAACTTGGAGCTGGGTAGGTGTTGAGGATCCTGAATGAATGGCGTGAGACGAACATCACTTAAGCAGATGATAACGTAGAAAATAAAAAAAAATAAAGAAAAAGAAAAGAAAACAAAAGAAAAGAATCACTCAGAGGAACACAGAAACATACAGATGCCTCGGATCCATACGAAGTACTCTCCCTTTTATAGCCTTCAAGAAAGGTGGCTTAAAATGGCTGTCGGCACACAAAATGAATGCTGTGCTCAAACTGGGCCTGTTGAATAATGCAATTGCTGACACCCGTAAAGTTTCTTTGTCTCTTTGGTTGGCAAGGTTTTGACATTGTTTTATTGCTTTTGTTCAACTTCTCTCGAAAAAGGGACATTATTTCACTGTGCCTGTAGTAACGCATATGTGTCTGTGTATGGGTGAGGGGTCAAGCGAAGTGGTGAGTGTGGTGAGGAGCTTGTGATGTGTGTGTGTTTGTGTGTGTTTGTGTGTGTGTGTGTTTATGTGTGTGTTTGTGTGTGTGTCATTTTGTGTGTGTTTGTGTGTGTATGTGTATTTGTGTGTATGTGTGTTTGTGTGTGAGTGTATGTGTGTTTGTGTATGCATGTGTGTGTATGTGTGTTTGTGTGTGCATGTGTGTGCATGTGTGTGTGTGTGTATGTGTATGTGTGTGTTTGTGTGTGTCTTTTTGTGTGTGTTTGTGTGTGTATGTGTGTTTGTGTGTGTTTGTGTGTTTTTGTGTGAGTGTATGTGTGTTTGTGTATGCATGTGTGTGTATGTGTGTTTGTGTGTGCATGTGTGTGTGTGTGTGTGTGTGTGTGTGTGTGTGTGTGTGTGTGTGTGTGTGTGTGTGTGTGTGTGTGTGTGTGAAAGTTTAGAAAAAATACTTTGTTTTGTGTGAACTGTCAGGGTCTGCGGACAGACCTATAGACATAACATCTAAGGCAATGAGTTTAATCCTTGTCCACAACATGAATTGAAATCTGTTCTGCTCACACCCTATGTCATAAAAATAATAGAAATGGTAATGGTAATAACAATGCTGATGATGATGATGATGATGACGATGGTGGTGGTGGTGGTGGTGGTGGTGGTGATGATGATGGTGATGGTGATGGTGATGGTGATAACACTAATAACAACGACGACGACGACGATGATGATGATGATGATGATGATGATGATGATGATGATGATGATGATTATGATGATGATGATTATGATAACAGTATTAACAACAATAATAATGAGAAGAAGAAGAAGAAGAATGATGATGATGATGATGATGATGATGATGATGATGATGATGATGATGATGATGATGATGATGATGATGATGATGATGATGATGATGAGAATAATTATGAAGATAATAATGACATTTATAAGACGCTAAATCTTGATATACAAGAATCATACTAAGGTGGGCACTCTCATCATTCACCAAACCACCCAACAACGACCAAAACTCCATTGCAAGAAGCACATGCGAACGATTGGTGGAGGATAGAAGGGCAGCCGTGCAAAAGATTGAACATAAAAAAGGTGAAATCGCTGCTGGCCAAAAAGGTATGTCTTCACGCTAGACTTGAAGGAAAACAGAGTATGTGACTCAAATACACCGAGGAATATCATTGCAATTGTCATCATCATCATCATCAGGTGCCCTGTCGCATGGCGTTGGCGATTATGGACTTCCATCTGTCTCTATCTCTCATTGCCCTAGCATCTCCCCCACTCTCCTCGTCCCCAGCCACTCTGCAAGTCCGTCCAGCATTTTTTCTCTGGGTTTACCCGGTGCTCTCCTTCCCTCCAGCTTTCCTGTTGTGACCAGGTGCTCCAAATCCCCCTTCCTCATAAAATGGCCTATAAATGTTGCCTGTCTTTTCCTAATCTTCCTTATGAGTGATCTACTTGTGTCTGCCTCCATCAAGACTGTCTCGTTTGTTTTCTTTGCTGTCCATGGAACTCTCAACATTCTTCTTAGAAACCACATCTCAGCTGCCTCAATCTTGTTCTGGCTTTGTTTGTTGACTGTCCACGCCTCGCATCCGTGCAACAGTATTGGTTCTATATAACATTCAAGAACTCTCTTCCTGATGTTAATTGACAGGCATTTGTTGGTAAGAATGCTTGTCATCTTCTTGAATTGCAATTGTATGAACCAGAAACAGAAAAAAAGAACGACGATCGACTCTGGTACATTTGTATCGAAGAATTTATAGACCAATAGTATCAGAAGCAGAATGGAGATGTCAGACAAGAGTGTACATTCAACACAGGTGATCATGAAAATGGACAGGTGCAGTAACGTTGATACAGTACCGTTCATTCAAACACATAATAAAGTGAAATGAAAAATTCAAAAGAGAAAAGTAAAACAAAAATAGATGGTAGGTAAAGGAAGGGAGGGGATAAATGAAAAACAAAACGAAACAAAACAAACAAAATAAAACACTGAAACAGACAGAGGTCAGTTCCCAGATGGTAATAATGATAATGACAATGATGACAATAATTAGTAAGAGAAGAAGAAGAAGAAGAAAAAAAATAGAAGAAGAAAGGGAAAAGAAAATGACAACAAAAGCAACTACGACAATAATAATAATGATAGCGATAATAAAAAGACTAAAAATGATAAGAATTGTGACAATTTTTTTTTTTAATCATTATTATTGTTATATCATTGTTGTTATCATTTTTTTATTATTATATTATTATTATCATTATTATTATTATTATATTATATTATCATATTATGTTATTATTATATCATTGTTGTATTATCATTATTATTGTTGTTATCATTATTATTGCTAGCCTTGTTGGTTTTATTGTTGTTCTGTTTCTTTTATTTTCATCCAGTTTAGAAGGTGGGGGGGTGGAGAAAGAACGAACGAAAAGAAAATCGGGAAATTGATGACAGTGATTTGTTTTTCCAGATGTCCACACTTGTCTCTGGTAATGCAGTAAGACACAACTGTTCAATACATTCCTTAAAAGCTGGCTGTGATAAAGTATCTGTGATAAAGTATTTGTGACTTTTTAGTCAATAAAATGTTCATGTTTAATTATGTCATTAGCATTACGCTTGGGGTGGGTTTTTTTTTTTTTTTTGCTTGGTTTTTTTTTTTTTTTTTTTTTTTTGTATTATAGTTATCATAGACATAAGATGCTCACTTCATTGGTTGATTTTGATTTTAGATCACATAGTACTAAGAAACGTAGACAGATAAACTTGATCGTAATATCCTGGTACATTCAAAACGAAAACCAAAATGAGAGTTGATCATGCTTTCTTCAAAATAAGACTTGAACTCCGAAGGTGAAGCTTTATATTTGTACAAGAAAAACTCATGTTTTGCGGGTTTTCCAAGTTGACGTGGATGTGATCATGAAATTTCATCTTTATTATACGCGGGAGCACTGTGTAATGGTTAACATACAAGACAGCTGGTATCACATGACATAAACGTGAATGCTTGTCTATAGACCGAGGACATCTGTTTTCAGTAACGGATCTACGTTTGCACACTGTCCTAAAGTGTTGTGTTTTAACCCTTTGACTCCCGCATCCTGTACACCAGCGTCCTACATTGTCAACCATGCTAACAAACCAAAACTTTTACCTGCAGGAAGCCGGTGGATTATGTGAGGGAATCAAAGTGTTGTGATTTTGCAGTTGGTGGGTAGGGTGCTGGAGTCAAAAGGGTTAATCTTATGAACACACTGGTTTTTGTAGCCACCATTTTTTCTGTCCTGTCTTGAATAATTGAAGTTTATCCAGTGTTGTCACTCTAGCTTCTGATTTCAATCAGTAATCCCAAGAAACTCTGGGGAGAGCTGGACAGCAGAAGGTCCTCAAAGGAGAAGCCCCCACTCAAGCAAGTGTTTCGACCCTACAACACTTATTGTTCTACCTCAGCCAGAGACAGCACTTCCATTTGTTGTTTTTTTTCCCTTAAGATGCCAGCTGAAAGATGTCTTTTACATTTCGGAGGGTTTCTTGTAACACAATGTAAAAGGTGTCTTTGTCTTTCTGGAATTAAAACATCTTTGTATTTTACAGCTTGACGTCGTCTATTGGGTCTTATCAGTGAACATTTTGAGGCATGCAATATCTACGTTTTGCATAATCCATTGAGAAATTAAAGTGACTTTATGTTGGAGATACCAGTACAGTTTCCTGTCACCGTAAGTAGTTTTCATATCAGATATATCATGAAGACTTTCAGTGACATCAAATTGAAAAAGCATGAATCTTTTTTAAGTTCCTAAGGCATATGAATGGTCAGTGACTTACAAAAAAAAGTTGAATATGATCATTTAAATCAGAACAGATATGGCTCAGATGCTTTGTGTATACTCAGGTAAGAACTTGTTTACATTTGTATCACGACATAGCTAGTTATCAGAAAACACAGTCAGCATTCCTTTTCATATTATCATCGTGCATTTTGGTGAGAACTCATTTTTATAAAGCAATCATTGGCAAATAAATTGGAGTGTAGGGGTGGGTAGGGATGGGGTGAGGTGTAATTCAGTTTTGCGTGCAGCCACACTGTGCTGTGTGTTGTGA
>JAPXFY010000329.1:0-12500 GCA_030674185.1 Monoplex corrugatus
ACTCCAAAGGAACCGAGGCAGAAGGGCCATGAGTCATTGTCTGCACCCACTCTGGCGTTGAAGTCGCCCAGAAGAACAAGTTGTTCTGTCCTGGGGATGTTCCTTATGGTTGATGCAAGATTTTCGTAGAACTCATCCTTGGCGTCTGGAGAGGCGGACAGAGTTGGGGCATAAACGCTGATGAGAGTGACATAGCCTTCGGTGGTGTTGAGGCGGAGAGTCAAGAGTCGTTCTGAACCGCCGCTGCCTGGTTCAATCATGTTCAGCAGGCTGTTCCTTACTACAAAGCCTACTCCGTGCTCTCTTGGGGCATCAGAACTCTTTCCTTGCCAGAAGAAGGTGTAGTCCCTTTCCTTTAGTGTTCCTGAGTCAGCCAGCCGTGTTACCTGCAGAGTGGCAATGTCCACATTGAGCCTCTTTAGTTCGCTGTTTATGACGGCGGTTTTTCTGGCGTCGCTGATGTCTTGCAGATCTTGGGAGAGCCCAGGCATCATTGTTCGGACATTCCAACAGCCCACTTTCACTGCTGATCCTTTTCCTGATCCGTTTCTTGAATTTGAATTTTTCTTTTTGTTTGGTGCGGTAATTAACGACCTGCTTGTCAGATTTTCTCCTAATCTTCATGCACCCAATGAAGAAGGCAGGTTGTGGCGGGACAGCACCTAACTGGCTGGGGGCTGCCCAGCTTAGGTGGGCGATAGCTGTCCAGTAAGACACGAAGGTCTCTCCCACCGTCAAAAGCAACCCCTGGCGTCAGCTCTACGCCAGTTGAGCAATGACTTATCACCGGTATCTGTTGCTTCCCGTGTTGTGCCGACACTAGTGTTAGTAGCGAGGCTGGAGTGTCCTCTCCAGGTCGTAGGTGCATAGTATTTGTGGATGAATGGACGGATGTAAGCCTGGACAGTGTAATATGGAAGACAGGCTGTTGCCCATGCAACTTGTCCCCCCTCTCCACCTCGCTGACAGATCCAAAGGAACAGCAGGGCTGTTACGTTTTGGTGCCAACGCGGCCACAGGAGCAGCCAGAAAGTGACAAAGTTTGCCATCTAACCGCCTTAGGCCCCACACCGGATTTACTGTCAGGGTTTACTCCCTTAGCTAGATGGCCGCGGGTAGCTCTCCAGAGCTGGCGCCCTTTCATGGATCTAATTTAATTCCACCAGGGTTTCTAGCCACCCTCCTCACCATCCTCCTGAGAGGACTGGTGGGGTTGCTTGTTTAGTCGCCAGCAATTCGACCCTGTGACGGGTAGTACTGGGTTCCGGTTTACCAGTAGCGGATACATCTATCCGCCCTGACCATATACTATTGCATACCACCTTCATTGTCCCCACCATCACAACAAGACCATGACTACTACCAATGTTACTATATCCATTATTGCTGTGTTATTTTCTGACACATGTGCCTGTGTCACAATGGCAGTGGTTCCAGTCCCACCTCCTGTGGTTCCTATGTGTACCTGCTTTCAACACCACATGTGTCTGTGTCACAATGGTAGTGGTTCCAGTCCCACCTTCTATGGTTCCTATGTGTACCTGCTTTCTATGCCACATGTGCCTGTGTCACAATGGTAGTGGTTCCAGTCCCACCTCCTATCGTTCCTATGTGTACCTGCTTTCAACACCACATGTGTCTGTGTCACAATGGCAGTGGTTCCAGTCCCACCTCCTATGGTTCCTATGTGTACCTGCTTTCAACACCACATGTGTCTGTGTCACAATGGCAGTGGTTCCAGTCCCACCTCCTATAGTTCCTATGTGTATCTGCTTTCTACCAAGGGGGCAATTGTGAGATCAAGTCGAACGAAAGTGGATTGTTTTGTGTTGTGTTGTGTTGTGTTGTGTTGTATTGCGTTGTTTTGTTTTGTGTTGGTTTTTGTTGTTGTTATTTAGTGCTGTGTTGTTTAGTGCTGTGTTGTGTGGTATTGTGTTGTGTGGTGGTGTATGTGCTGTACTGCGTTGTTTTGTGTTGTTTTTTGCTGTGTTGTGTTGTGTTGTATTGTATTGTGTTGTGTTGTATTGTGCTGTGTTGTGTTGTGTTGTGTTGTGTTGTATTGTATTGTGTTGTGTTGTATTGTGCTGTGTTGTGTTGTGTTGTATTGTGTCATATTGTGTTGTTTTGTGTTGTACTCTTTTGTATCGTGACTTGCTGTCTCTTTTTATTTTGTGTATATTTTTGCTTGTATAGGCACACACATACACAAACACAGACATGCACAGACATACACGCACATGTACACACACACACACACACAAACACACAGACACACACACGCACGTACACACACACACATACACGCACACACACACACGCACGTACATAGGCACCCCCCCCCCACACACACACACACACGCACATACAAACACACACACGTACGCACACACAAACAGACACACACACATACGCACGCACACACACACACATACGCACACACGCGCGCACGTGCGCACACCACACACACACACACACACACACACACACACACACACACACACACACGCGCGCACACACACACATACCTTAACATGCATGAACATGCTTTATAAAACCAGTAAACTAATGGATATGGTGCGGTGGTTAGTATAACTTACTGTCTATTGGAACGTTGTGAGTTCGAATCTTATTAGTTCTGTCAAAATCTTTTCAGCCTAAACCAAATCATTCCCAAAGCTGAGTGTAGTACGGACTCAATGGGAACACTGGGATTCATCATCATCATCAAGTGTCCTGCCGTATGGCGTTGGCGATCATGGACTATCATCTGCCTCTATCTCTCGTTGCCCCTAGCATATCTCCCACCATCCCCGTCCCCAGCCATTCTGCAAGTCCGTCCAGCATTTTCTCCCTGGGTCTACCCGGTGCTCTCTTTCCCTCCAGTTTTCCCGCCGTGACCAGGTGCTCCAATCCCCATTCCTTATAAAATGGCCTGTAAATGTTGCCTGTCTTTTCCTAATCTTCCTTATGAGTGATCTGCTTGTGTCTGCCTCAACTTGTGTCTGCTTCAACACTGGGATTACACAGTCAAATCTCATCCACTTCACGGATGCATCATTAAGCGTTTTATCCAAATGGCTGAACAACACTGCAGGTGTCTGTATGTCTCTGGCCTTGTTGACGTCAGGATATATTAATGTAGTAAGAGCATAGTACAGCCTCGTCAGACATCCTCAATCCCAGATGAAACTCCGCAGCATCATGATTATCATCCTCATCTTTATTATCTTTATAGCTTTGTGAAATTGTCCCAGCATTTATGGCCATGAAAGTGGCGTAGAAAACGGGAGAAAAAGAAAAAAGTGAACACAAAAGGAATGACCGAAGTGCCACAATCTTTTAAACAAAAGCAAAGACAGACAGAAAGTAGCTGTCAGTTCTGAACCCAAAACTGGAAGGTAGCCAGGGGCCCCATGTTCAGTCCAGCATCAAAAAGGAAGGAGTCGAATTCAGATCCTGACCATTTTGGTCCTCAACGTGTAATGAGTACAATAACTGTTGGTAAAGGTTCAGACCTGTGCCGGCCGGGGAGTTGAGTGATTCTCGGCAAAAGGAGAAAATGAGCATGGGTTCAAATTTTGAATTTAACCCTCTTTCTTCTCGCAACGCATCCACCAGCTTCCTGGATCTATTAAGGGAAAAAGGTTACATTACCTCGCCTGTCTCGGTCTCTCTCTGTCTATCTGTCTCTTTGTCTGTCTGTCTGTCTGTCCACCCATCTGTCTCTCTCTGTCTCTGGCTCTTTGTCTGTCTTTTTGTCTGTCTCTCTCTCTCTCTTGTCTGTCTGTCCGTCCGTCTGTCTCTCTCTGTCTTTCTCTTTATCTCTCAGTGTCTCCCTCCATGTCTTTCTCTCTCTGTGTCACTGTCTCTCTCTTTATCTCTTTGTCTCTGCCTCCCTTCCTCCCCCTCTCTCTCTCTCGCTCTCTCTCTCAAACTATAGCAAATGCTGTCACTCTTTGATATCCTTGTGCTATGTCTTATGTCAACAGATGGATAGGGAAAGCTGCCGCTGTCATAACAAAACTGACCAGGAGAGTGAGCGAAAATAACAAGCTTAGCAGTCACCAAGACTGGAGTGTACTGAACCTGCACACTGAGTACACTTCTCTACAGCGGTGAGAGCTGGACATCCTATACACACCAAGAGCACCGCCTCAGTAGATTCCACCTGTGGTGCTTGTGCCAGACACTGGACATTTCCTGGAAAGACCATGTGCCAAACAGGGACGTCCTTGACCAGACCAGCATGCCAAGCATGTATGTCCTCCTCACACAACGACGAATGCGCTGACCTGGCCATCAGTGTCCGCCACATGCAGGACAGCCACATCCCAAGGGACATACTGTATACAGAGCTCGCTGCAGGATTCCAGCCCACAGGGCGCCCACTGCTGCCACAAAGGGACGTCTGTTAACGCTGTATCAGTATACTCAGCCTTATCGGTATGGATGTAGGTGTTTCCCATCCCACGTATCCATGCTAACAACTCTCCTGGAGCACTTAGCACTGGCAACCGGGTCTGTTACATGTATAACATCATTGGCAATAGTAGTCACTCAGCGTACATAGCCATGCAAAAGCTAATACATTCCATTTTATGTTTATGTACTGGTACGTTCCTTCCCTTTTAGGAATACCACAAACTTGTACATACAAAATTTCTTTAGCGCACATTAGATCGAAATAAGACTGTCTACTGAAATTACGAAAATGCTTTGAACAGTTTGTTGGTGGTGCAAAAAATGTTTCCCTGTCCGCTGTAAAAGCAGACAACACCAAATGTTTGCCAGGATACGAAGCCCGATAACACCTAGGAATCTTAAATAAATGCATTTCTAACTTAATCGTGACCTTTTAATTTTCATTGTGTACACACATTAATAATCTTCAGAAGCAGTATGGTGAAACATTAAACTTTAGATTTCGTAGATATTGTTGCACATGCTGTTTTCAAGGAAACGTACCAATAGGGCGTTAACAGACGTCTGTAAACGTGACCTGAAGTCTGTAGATAACAGTGTGGACAAATGGGGAGAGACAGTTACATATCGCTGTGTCTGGCCAGAATGATCAGAACATATACTATGGGCAGTGAACAGGCCAGTTTTTGATGTTGCAGGCTGGGATTGAACTCAAGATGTCAGATGTGGAATCCATGGCTCTATCAACACAGCCAGCCAGTCTGCTTGAAATTATCAAATCTCTGGTCTGTCTGAGGGTTGACCCCACGACCCCTGAGTTATCAGTATGACGATTTGAACACACACACACACACACACACACACACACACACACACACACACACACACACCACACACACACACACACATGCACACACACACACACACACACACACACACACACACACACACCACACACACACATGCACATACACACACACATGCATACACACTCACACACACACACACTCACACACACGCACACTTACAAACACAAACACACACACACACACACACATATATATATATATATATATATATATATATATATATATATATATATATATATATATATACGTATCTATATAATATTATATATATATATATATATATATATATATATATTGTACATAAACCAAAGAAGCAAGACAACACTCAGACACACACATGCACATACACACTCACACACAAACACAAAACACACATGCACACACAAAGGCACACACAAACACGCATACAAACACACACACATACACGTGCACATATAGATATATACACGTACACACACCTTTCACACACACACACATACACACACATTTTTAAATGTACGTACCCACACACGCATACATACACATGCATCCAGGCATACAAACACATACGGACATGTACAGACACAGGAAGAAAGAAAGAGAGAGAGGGGGGAGGGAAATAGAGAGAGGGAAGGAGGGAAAAAAAGAGAGAAAGAGACAGAGAGAGAAAAAGAAAGCGCAAGAGAGGGGGGTAGAGAGAGCATGACAGAGACGAGAGAAAGAGAGAGAGAGAGAGAGAGAGAGAGAGAGAGAGAGAGAGAGAGAGAGAGAGAGAGAGAGAGAGAGAGAAAGACAGATAGACAGACAGACAGACATACTACGTGCCTCTAGCTGCAGTACAAAAGAAGCAAGCAGCGAGAGCGAAAGAAAAAGAGAGACAGACGACGGTGGAAAGGGGAAGGTATGGCATTTCAAACTGTAACCCTATAACGTGTCTCTAGCTGCAGTACAAAAGAAGCAAGCAGTGAGTGCTGAGTCATACTGATCTATTATCAGGTCCCTGGTGGTAACCATGACAACAACAGTCTGCAATACTCGCACACTTCCTGACTTGTTTTTTTCGTACACATGATATTACTGACTGATGGGTATCTGTGATAAAGTTTGTATTATATTAGTACACTCACTTTGAGTGTTGACGCTGTGTTTGGATTCTTATGTCGATATCAATATTCTGAGTATCCATATTGTTTCAGATAATGCAAACATTGTCAAACGAAAAATGTTTCAGTTAACGTTCTTAGTTTTTGTTTGGTTGTTTTTTTTTTTAATAAATACGAACATCATTTCAGTAATGTGAAGACAGTTTCAGTCAACTTAACTGTCAGTAACATAATACACATCCCTTCCATCCCCCCTTCCCATTTCAAGACCTTGCCAGCACTAGGGTTCACGCAGGCTCAGTGAGTCTACCAGATAACTGCTGGCAGATTTGGATGAGCGCATATGGAATTGTCTGAGTGCAATGACTTACTCTTGAACTAACTCTATCTCCAGACTCCAGACATGTTTGTGGAGAGCCTGCTGTCCTGAGAACTGTCTGCCGTTATTTGGACACCTCCCACACAACACAGCACCTGACCTTCCTTAGACAATGTCACCACACAGGTCCTTCATGTTTATATTTCCATGTTAACATGTTTTCCTTGAGTTGTGGGGATAACAATAATAGATGATATACACAAGTGTGTATGAGATAAAAAAAAAACAAATAAATAAAATAAATAATAGATAAATAAATAAATAAATAAATAAGCATATGAATGAATTAATATATAATCAAGCATATTAATGAATAAATAAATAAACAAACCCAGAAGAACAAGAAAACCAATGTAAGCGGTATCCAACAAAAGACAAAACAAGCGCAAATTTTCGGCCAACCGGCCTTTGTCAAGCGCGAACACACGGTCACAAACAGACCACAAACACCAAACAATGGATAATAAAAACGGGACTAAAAACTTCCCTGCCGCCTCGTCCAGTGGGTAAGAAGGGACCAAATAAACAAACGACTAAATAAGTAAATAAATTAATAAATAAACAAACAAATAGACAAATAATTATATAAAATAAATAAATAATAGATAAATAAACAAGTGAATAAATAAATAAATAAATAAAATGAAATAAAATACACAACCCAATCTCTGAACCGTCATTTTGAACAATTTGAAACACAAAACTACTATGAATTTTATTCTAGTAGAATCATGATAGCCATTATGTGGAAGTGAGATAACCGCGTTTAATGACGTCTCAGGAAACCAGCAAGAGTTGTTTACCCTGTTCTTCTAATCGCATGACCAGTGTCGTCACTGAACGACGTGAGCAGACACAGCAGCACAGTCCTCCATACCGGTCTCTGAGGTGCAGCAACGAACCTGGGAAAGGCCGTCGCCACAGTACAGCGCCACTCATTTTTTCTGTGTGGGTGTATTTCTGTTTACCTATAAAACTGAATGTTGCTACAGAGTTTTGCCAGGGACAACCCCGTTCTTGCCTTGGGGTCTTTAACCTGAGCTCAGTGCGTGCTGCACACAGGACATCAGTTTATCGTGTCATCCGAAACACAAGAACCTATACGACCACATACAATTTAATACAGGGGCAGAAAACTTTGTGTCTTATCCGTGATTTGAACCCGAATTTCTGATGTCCTGGGAAAGTGGTTTGACCACTGAACCAGACACTCTACTGACAGTCTGTGCCTTTTACACACACACACACACACACACACACACACACACCACACACACACACACACACACACACACACACACACACACACACACACAACACACACACACCACACACACACACACAACACACATACACACATCACACAATACACATACACACGCGCCGCACACACACACACACACACACACACACACACACACACACACATATGTGTGTGTGTGTGTGTGTGTGTGTGTGTGTGTGTGTGTGTGTGTGTGTGTGTGTGTGTGTGTGTGTGTGTCGTTCGTTCTTTGATTTAACGTCTTTTCACTATAAGTGATATTAGACGGGGGAGGGGGGGGGAATAAAAAAAAGTAAATAATATATAAAATTTAAAAATTAAAAAGAAAAAAAGATGAACAAAATGAAATGTAGAACGATAGTTGGACGGGTTGGATTTGGGCAGAGGGAAGACAGAGGAAAAAGACATTAGTAGGTGGGGGAACAGTAAAATGGAACGAGAACTTAACACTAACAATTAACTTCAACAACGTGAAGGAAATTGTAACACTAAAACACAAACCGAATAAAGTTAAAGTAATGCATTAACAGGACTGTGAACTAATGATTCTGAAATTTTAACTAACAAAGATTGATCTGATGTAATTTTTTGGAAATGATTTTCAGAATACTCTACTTGAGTAAACATTTTCGGTAAAAAATAACGTAGCATTTTGCAGTAGAATAAACAGTGAAACAGTGTGAACTGTTCGCCGCAAATACACTTGACATTTTTGCAATATTTTGTTTTCAATGCGTTTAGCTGAATACGAAAACAAACAGCAACAATCGATCTCAAATGATACATGGAAGAATACTGCAATTTTTTACATACATTTTGAACGGTAAGTTTTATCATTTGTTGTGACACAAACTGTTCATTTGAATGTTCATGAAATCGAGTCCATGAGGCTGATTCGAGCAAGTTGCAAGCTTCTTTTACGGAGGTATGAACATGTAATTCTATAGCATTATCAGAATTCTGGGCGCCTTGCTTAGCTGCTCTGTCTACTACTTCGTTGCCGTGAAGACCAACGTGAGAAGGCACCCAGCATAAACTGATATCTGTACCTTTGACCCTTAAACGATGCATAAGATGATTTGCCTCAGTAATTAAATCAGGTCTTGTGTCGGCATCAAAAGACCATAAGGCATATAATACAGATTTTGAGTCAACAAAGAGAACTACTTTGAAAGACATGGGTTTAAGATTTACTAGATAATGCAATGCTTGATTAATAGCGACTAATTCTGCTGTAAAGATAGATATGTTTGCCCTAACGAAAAATGACATTTTTTATTTTACATTTTGGAACATAAAATGCTGCTCCAGCACATTTATTTTCTAAGACTGATCCATCGGTAAAAATGTGAAAGTGGGTACGGTATTTTTCATCGATGGTTCTCTTGCTGTGGATATCGAAATGTTGACGTTTTCAGATTTCTTAGCGTCTGTATAATCAATATCAAAAAAGGCTTTTAGCATTTCCCATGTAGGGATAGGCATTGTTGATGGTGTCTCAGCTATTTCATCCATATTTATATTAGACTATTTGACCAAGTCAGATCTGTAAGTTGCAACAGTCATTTGTGATGAAATGCTTTTGCTCGCTTTGGAAAGTCAACATCAGACTTGATTTTAATTTCCTTACTCACAAATTTGTCCGTTTGTGAAGTAGTTCTAACTGCAAATTTTGCTGTCGCTAGCTCACGATAGTTGTTCAGAGGTAGAATTCCAGCTACTTTGTACGTTTCCAGATTAGAGGCATGAGTAGGGATACCTCGAGCAATTTTAATACTTTTGCAGTCTAAGCTTTGTATCTTCTTTAATAAATATTTTGGTGCACTAAAGAACACTTCTTGCACATAGGATAATTTAGATCGTACAAGTGCTGTTGATAGATGAATTAGTATGTTCGTATCCATTCCCCAAGGTAATCGGCTTATTATCTTTAGAAAATTTAGGGCTTTTCTTGCTTTTCTTGAAATATAATCAAAATGGACATTCCAGTTTAATTTCGATGTCATAAAGACTCCCAGAAATTTTACAACCTGTTTGTAATGTAACACTTCACCAAGCAATCTGAAAGTTGGCAAGTTACTTAAAGTACCACCAGAATTAAATAGCATCATGTTAGTTTGTTTTTTTCCGCTGCCACGACAGACCATTTTCTAACATATAGTTTCCAAGATTATCAAGACCAGATTGATACAACTTCCTAATGTAATTCTGTGCTCTCTGTGGAGTTGTCTTTTTAAAGTAATATTCACCCAAATACATATATCATCAGCGTACTGTGCCAAAACAACACGATTTGAGAGTGCTTTAGGAAGATCCTGTATAAGGATATCAAATAAAAGCGATGCTATCGCTTAACCTTGTGGAATTCCCATATCAAGATGTCGTGAAGTAGAAAAAACTAGTTCCCACTCTTGCCTGAATACTTCTATTGGCTAAAAAAGACTTAATATAATCATACATATTGCCAGATAAACCAATAGATTTCAGCTTGTACAATAAACGCGTATGCCAAACTTGATCATAAGCTTTTTTCATATCAAAAAAAGTAGCTAAAAGACTTTTTCTGCAGGCAAACTGTTTCTTGATGTGTGTGGTAAGTTTAACCAGGTGCTCAACTGTAGATCTCCCTTTTCTAAAACCAGCCTGATTTACTGGAATAACGTTATTTTTATCACAGTAATGTACAAGTCTGTTTAATACCAATTTTTCCAATAGTTTGCTCGTATGGGACGTCAATGTAATAGGTCTGTAACTATTTTTATTGTTTTTAGGCTTTCCTGCTTTTAATACTGGTATAACAATAGACTTTTGCCATAATTGTGGTATACTTCCACCAACCCAGCATTTCTGAAAAAATGTGTGTAAAAAAATAATATAGTTTTCTGGAAGATGTTTAATCATTTCAGTTGAACTGCATCGACACCTACCGAACTCCTTTTGTTGTGTAGAGACAAGATAGTGTTTTTTTAACTCTTCTAAGTGATTGGAGAATTAAATCAGCGATCATTCTGATGTATTGGATCAGTGTAGATAGGGTTGCTAGCTGCCATTTCCCTGTAGTGTTTGCAGGTAGGAGTCAAACCATCTACTTTACTATTTTCGGCAAAAAGTTCCACAAAAGTTTCAGCTTTGTCCATGTCGGAAGGAAATTTGTGATATGTGTCAATCATTATTCGACACCTAGGTAAGTTGACTCCATTTTTCATTTGATTCATTTTTGTCAAGACTTTATGGAAATCCTTGAAATCTTAAATTTTGTTTGTGCAGTTGATGCCCAATAATTGTTCTTTGCTTCAGCGATGATTCTATTATACTGGGTGTTAGCTTTTTTCATTTCCATATGATCTTCAGGTTTCCTGCTTTTGATGTAGATTTTGTATTTCTCTTTTTTACACTGAACTGCTTGCTCACATGCCTCCGTCCACCAAACATTACCCAAACGGTTATTGGACTTAAAAGTTTTGAGTTTCGGGATGGAAAGGTCTGCAGCAGCTAGAACCGACTCTTGGAATTTAGAAAACATAACATCTACATTTTCACTTTCATAATGTGTGAAATCTCGATTAGCAAGAGCAGTCTGAAACAAGGACCAATCAGCGCGTGTATAATTATATTTTGGTATAATATCAGGAGTGCTGTCTTTCATCCTGTTGTTGTCATTAGAAATTGTTATGTTGATAGATAAGTGATCACTTCCCAAAGTATCTCTGTGAGTGTCCCAGGTACAGCATGGTACTAATTCTGGTGATATTAGTGACAGATCGATGGCTGTTGCCCGATGTTTGGAAACATCAGGGATTCTGGTGACACTCCCATCATTCAAAAGGTAAAGCGAACTGTCAACTATATTTTCTACTAAACGATTGCTTGTAACAGTACAGCAATCTTTTTCCCAAAATGGGGAGTGGGAATTAAATTCTCCACCTATTAGCCATTTACCGTGCTGCAGATCCGGAATCGTGCGCAGCCATTCTGTGTTGTGGTAATTTGGACCTGTTGGCAGGTAGACTGACAAAACGTTCAGGATAAAAGAATTACTGAATTGTACTGTAGCGGCACAAGCGTGTAAGTCTTCAGTTGACGTTAAAACTGGAGAAGTAAATAAGTGATACTGTAACTTTTTAAGTATATATATATATCGCAGTGGTCACCTTCTTCCCGGGATTCCCATAGTCATACACTGGTGGGTAATAATAATTTGGGAAATTGGGAAGTTTGGTTGGTATCATATTAAGCGACTGCAGAATCAAGATTTCACACTGATTTGAGGCGAGGAAATGTTCCAGGTATGCTGAGTTGGTGGAAATAGACCTACAATTCCACTGTAAAAAATTGATTTTCATTGTTGGTTAATCTCTTATTTTTCAATGAACGGTGATTTTTTTTATAATTACGAATGCTTTGGTTTTCTATGTACGAGGAAAATAGGGAAAAATTGATTGCTTATACTACGAAGTTTGGGTAGA
>JAPXFY010000329.1:17500-20000 GCA_030674185.1 Monoplex corrugatus
TTTCTGGGAAAAACCGAGGAGGAGATCAACCCATCAACGCCATCAATCAAGACCCGGCTTTCACCCTCAGTTTTTCTTCCCTCCCTGGTCATTTTAGATTCAGCCCATATTCAGTTCCTCTCTGTTCAGTTACTCATACATATTGTTTTACTTAGATACTTGTTTGCTTACTTATGATAAATTTTACTTCAACGTTACAGTTATTGATTATCTAATTGTCTAAATGTAGGATATCACTCCAAGCTTATTCAACCGTTCATCATGAAAAAGTGTGTAGTTAGTGACATGAACATTGTTCAGTGGAACGCACGTTCCATTGTTAAAAATATTCCCTATTTGAGTAACTATCTATCTTCTAGAAACATCCAAGTCTTGCTTCTACAATCGTTGAATACCACCAAAACCAACATACCTAAAATATCGGGGTTTTATTATCCACCAGTATATGACTCTATCAGTGACGGTGGCCGAATACAAACAGCTATATATGTTCGTGAAGGACTGAACTACTGCGAAAGATCATCGCCAGTACCAAAATCGTCCTCATCTATTTCTTCATGTGCAATCATTATAAAATGTTCATCATCATTAGTTCTGAATTTGGCCTCTGTTTATCTACCAAGAGGTCCCGATTCTGTGAATACTGAGTGGCTGAAACATTTTCATGACCAATGTGACAAGTGGATAGTTGGTGGTGATTTTAATGCACATGCCCCATTTTGGGACAAGAATTGTAAAAACATAACTAGCAACAGGTTGATTGAAAATATTATAGATTCCAATTTATACTTACTAAACAATGGACGCGTGACCCGTGTTCCTGATATACCAACCCACAGACCCACAGCTATCGACCTTACCTTAATCTCACCATCGCTAGCACCAAATGCCACATGGCAAACAGAGGATGACTTGTTGGGATCAGATCACATCCCCATACTTCTTACCCTTAACCTGATCACTGAGTTTGATGCAATACCACAAGATAGTTTACCCAAGTTTAACTATAAATACGCAGATTGGGCCAGTTTTAAAGCTTTCCTACGAAATACAAGAACAGATCTATCTGAAACAACGACCTTAAACGATATGTACGCAGATTTCTGTAAGTCACTCTTAAGGGCTGCAAAAATTTCAATTCCAGAACTTAAAGCATCAAAAACAGGAAAACATCATGGAAAAGTCTGGTGGAATAAAGATTGTGAAAAAGCAGTCAACGAAAAGAAAGAAAAATACAAACAATATATAGCTAATAGGTCACCTGAAAATCATACGGCAATGAAAAGTGCGAACATAAACTGTAACAGAGTCATAGAACAAGCTAAAGAACAATATTGGACATCTTTTTGTACATATGAAGTAAGTGACCATAAAGATATGCAAAAGATTTGGGAAAAACTGAAAACAATGAAAAATGGGATCAAGTTGCCATCAATTCCAATAAAGCTAGAAAACAACCCTTTACCTAGCTCACAGGAGAAAGCAGAAGCTTTTGCAGACATGTTTGCTGAGGTCTGTCGAGTAGAAGGACTTCCTGCCTCTAGTAGAAATTATAGGGTACAGGAAGAAAAGACCGACGCATACAAGGATCCTGTCCCAGATAATACGCACTATGTAAATGCACCAATCACGCTCCAAGAATTAAAAGATGCCATTAAATCAATTCCAAATAAAAAGACATCAGTAGGATTTGATGCAATTTCCAATGAGATGTTGAAAAATTTACCAGAAAATGTTTTAATCTTGCTACATAATATGTTTAAAAAATGCTGGAATAGCGGCAAACTGCCCGACTATTGGAAACAATCAATAGTGGTTCCTGTACTAAAAGCAGGTAAATGCAATATTGACTTGAAAAACTATAGGCCAATTGCATTAACATCGCACGTATGTAAACTTATGGAGAAAATAATTCTAAAGAGATTGATGTACTACTGTGAAAAGAACAACATATTACCAGTGAATCAGGCAGGGTTTAGAAAAGGCAGGTCACCAGTGGAACTCCTAACAAAGCTAACCACTAATATCAAACAACAATTTGCCAGACGCCAATGTGTTTTAGCTACATTTTTTGATATAACTAAAGCATACGACCAGGTATGGCACTCCCGATTATTACTCAAATTGAAAAGTATTGGGCTAACAGGTCACATTTTTGATTATGTCCAATGCTTCTTAGAAGACCGTGTAATTCAAACGAGGATCGAAAATGTGTATTCTTCAAAACGATTTCTTCAAATGGGTATCCCTCAGGGATCCGTTATTGCTCCCCTTCTCTTCATGATATTATTGCATGACTTACCCAGTAAAATTTCTAAACATGTAACTTTAGCTCAATATGCTGATGATTTATGCATGTGGATGCAGGTAAATATGAAAAGAAAAACTCCTTTGCGCTGTCTTAATTATACGCGTAAATGTTATCAATTAGAACTCGATAAAATAGCACGATATATGGTAGAAAATGGACTGCATCTATCCGTGGAAAAAACAAAGATAG
>JAPXFY010000329.1:60000-62500 GCA_030674185.1 Monoplex corrugatus
ACGTCAGCACACTTCTATGAGTGTGGATAGAAACAATAGAACGCCAAACCGTACGTCAACACAATTCTATGAGTAGAACACCAAACCGTACGTCAACACACTTCTTGGACTACTGATAGAAACAATAGAACACCAAAATGAACGTCAGCACACTTCTATGACTACTGACAGAAAAAATAAAACACCAAACTGTACGTCAGCACACTTCTATGACTACTGACAGAAACAATAGAACACCAAACTGTACGTCAACACACTTCTATGACTGCTGATAGAAACAATAGAACACCAAACTGTACGTCAACACACTTTTATGACAACTGATAGAAACAATAGAACACCAAACTGTACGTCAACACACTTCTATGACTGCTGATAGAAACAATAGAACACCAAACTGAACGTCAACACACTTCTATGATATGACAGAAAACAACAGAACACCAAAGTGTACGTCAACACACTTCTATGACTACTATAGAAACAATAGAACACCAAACTGTACGTCAACACACTTCTATGACTGCTGATAGAAACAATAGAACACCAAAACTGTACGTCAAACACTTCTATGACTACTGACAGAAACAAATAGAACATCAAACTGTACGTCGGAACACTTCTATGACTGTTAGAAACAATAGAACGCCAAACCGTACGCAACACATTACTAAGTTAGAACAAAGACGTAACACACTTCATGACTTGACAGAAACATAGAACACAAATAGTACGTCAACACTTCTATGACACTGATAGAAACAATAGAACACAAAACTGTACGTCAACACTATACTATGACTACTGACAGAAACAATAGAACACCAAACTGTACGTCAAACATACATCTAGAAATACTACAGAAACAATAGAACACCAAAATAGAACACATTCTATGACTACTGACAGAAACAATAGAACACCAAACTGAGTCAACAACTTCTATGACTCTGACAGAAACAATAGAAACCAAACTGTACGTCAAACACTTATTGACTACTGACAGAAACAATAGAACACCAAACCGTACGTCAACACACTTCTATGAGTGACACCAACTTACGTCAACACACTTCTATGACTACTGGCAGAAACACAAACACAATCGTATTAACATACTTCTATGAGTAACACCAAAATGTACGTCAGCACACTTCTATGACTACTGACAGAAACAATAAAAACCAAACTGTACGTCATGCACACTTCTAGATACTGACAGAAACAATGAACACAAACGTACTCAACATTTATGACTGTGATAGAAACCAATAGAACACCAAAATGTACGTCAACAACTCTATGACTACGACAGAACAATAGAACATCAAATGTACGTCGGAACACTTCTAGACTGTTGATAGAAACATTAAACACCAAACGTACGCAACACATTCCTATAGTAGTAACACCAAACCGTTCGATAACACACTTATAACTGACAAACAAGTAGAACAACACAATTGTACGTCAAACCTTCTATGACTATGAAAAAACAATATGACACCAAACTAGTACTTACAACACTCTATGATATACAGAAACAATAGTAACCAATACTGTACGCAACACACTTAACTATGACTCAACCATTAGACAGAAACAATAGAACCACTCAAAATGTACGTAAACACTTCTATGCTACTGACAGAAACATAGAACACCAAACTGTACGTCACAAACCATTCTATATGTGACAGAAACAATAGAACACCAAACTGTACGTCAACACACTTATATGACTACTGACAGAACTAATAGAACACATACAACTGTAGCATCAACACACTCAAATTAGTGAACACCAAACTGTACTGTCAACTACAAATTTATGACTACTGGCTAGAAAACATAACACCCAAACCGTATGTCAACATACTTCCATATTATAACACAAAACCAAGTCACCAACACTTTTATGAACTACATGACAGAAACAATAGAAACCAAAATGTATGTCAACACACTTCAACTGATGATAGAAACAATTAGAAACAACTGACGTAACAACTTAGTAGACCTCTGACAGAAACATAGAAACACCTAACTGACATCTATACACACTTCACTGACTTGTCAAACACATTTGAACACCAAAACTGTACGTCAGCAAACTTCTATGACTACTACAGAACAATAGAACACAAACCACGTCAACACTTCTATGAAACAATAGAACACCAAACTGTACGTCAACACACTTCTATGACTGCTGATAGAAACAATAGAACACCAAACTGTACGTCAACACACTTCTATGACTACTGACAGAAACAATAGAACACCAAATTGTACGTCAACACTCTTCTATGACTACTGATAGAAACAATAGAACACCAAACTGTACGTCAACACACTTCTATGACTACTGATAGAAACAATAGAACACCAAACTGTACATCAGCACACTTCTATGACTGCTGATAGAAACAATAGAACACCAAACTGTACGTCAACACACTTCTATGACTACTGATAGAAACAATAGAACACCAAACTG